>JAPQNM010000036.1:1788876-1808876 GCA_029783475.1 Metacarcinus magister
GTGGTGTGTTAGGGTACTGTTAATGGTGATTGTATTGGTGTAGGTATTGATGTGGTGGTTATATTCTTAATGTGTAGTATTCATGTTATTGTTGTTGGTGATGGTGATGGTGGTGGTGATTGTGGTTTTAGACTTTTTTGGTTTTGTAATTTATTTGTAGCGGTGATGCAGTTTACTAATGGTGGTGGTGGTGGTGGTGGTGGTGGTGGTGGTGGTGGTGGTGGTGGTGGTGGTGGTGGTGGTGGTGGTGGTGGTGGTGGTGGTGGTGTTGATTTTCATTTTGCGCAAAGTTGTGTTGCATTACGAAATTCGGAGTTTGGGTTGAAATTGTGATGTAGTTGCCGCGAGTTAGAAGACGTAACTTAATAACTCTGAACCCGGCGTAACGAAAATGAAAACGAAAAAAAAAAAGAAAGAAAAAAAAGAAAGAAATAAAACAAGACAAATATATTAACTAGGCTACTACGAGAATAAAACAGTTACACGCCGCCCACCCCGCCCACCCCAAAAAAAAGTTAGTAATTATGCATATTTTCTCATTCCTTTGATGTATAATATATAGCGGGGGTCCCTCTGTGTGTGTGTGTGTGTGTGTGTGTGTGTGTGTGTGTGTGTGTGTGTGTGTGTGTGTGTGTGTGTGTGTGTGTGTGTGTGACTTATTCATGTTTGTAAGATCTTGTCTGAGCCACTTTTACTGTTATTTTTGGTGTTTATACTGCATTAGGAGGAGGAGGAGGAAGAGGAGGAGGAGGAGGAGGAGGAGGAGGAAGAGGAAGAGGAAGAGGAAAGAGGAAAGTGTCTACTCTTTCCCCTCTGCTCCATTAGTAAGGAAATAATCAGGGAAATACGTGAGGTGTCTGCGTAGCCTTTTACCTTAATGAGCCGCGTGGACAGGTGTGCGGGCAGGTGAGGCACACGCTGACAGGTAAAGGCAAGGTAAACTGTCACGTTGATTACCTAAACTCACCTGTCACTCCCTTCCGACTTACCGCCCTCATTAACACGACAGGTAAATAAGATCAAAGGTAATTTAAGTGATTAGAAGAATTTTTTTTTCAAAGTGGGTACTATTTTTACCTTTTTTGAGTGGGGAAAATTACGAGAGAGGAAAGTAAGAGGAAAAAAGTGTTTAGTAAAGGGTGAAAGGAAACTGTATTGAGGGTGTGAGGAGGAGATAGTGTGACGGAGGTAGTGGTGGAGAGAGGCAGGGAGGGGTGGAGGGAAACAGGAAGGAGTGGAGGGAAACAGGGAGGGGTGGAGGAAGGGAAACAGGAGCGAGTGAAGCGTGGACGTGAATGAATGACTTTGGATATTGCACGATTGGTCACTGTGGAAGAGGAGGAGGAGGAGGAGGAGGAGGAGGAGGAGGAGGAGGAGGAGGAGGAGGAGGAGGAGGAGGAGTGGAGTCGAGAAGGGAGCTGAGGTGGAAACTAGATAATTGTTTCTGAGTCGTGGAATGGAAACAGGAATGGAATTTGGATTTAGGCTTATTTAAGGCATATTTTAGGCTGAACAATTTTTTTTTTTTTTATAGCGACGTATAACACACACACACACACACACACACACACACACACACACACACACACACACACACACACACACACACACACACACACACACACACCCATCACCAAATGGCTTAAAAAATTACACTAATAACCTGACATATCCCACATTTGGTGAAAGACTAATTACCATACGTTTTCACCTGTCCCCCCCCCTCCCCCCTCCAGGCCCATCACAGGTAAACGAGCCTTAATTAAGCTTCCATTTACCTGTATGAGGCGATGCGGCGTTGCTCTCATCTGACCTTAATATTTACCCTTAAAATGAGCGATAGTGTATTGTTGACCTTAAAGAGAGAGAGAGAGAGAGAGAGAGAGAGAGAGAGAGAGAGAGAGAGAGAGAGAGAGAGAGAGAGAGAGAGAGAGAGAGAGAGAGAGAGAGAGAGAGAGAGAGAGAGAGAGTATGCTGGTAATGAGCTTATTTAAAAGGGGGAGAGGAGGGGAAAATAATGATTGATTGATTTATGGCAACGGGGTCATGTGGCGTCCCGGAAATAATGAGAGAGAGAGAGAGAGAGAGAGAGAGAGAGAGAGAGAGAGAGAGAGAGAGAGAGAGAGAGAGAGAGAGAGAGAGAGAGAGAGAGAGAGAGAGATATGAGAGATACATTATAGATCAAGATTATACAGTAGAGGGAGATGGAGGAAAATTAATAAAGGAGGGAAAGGGAAAGGGAGGGAGTGAGACAAAGAGGGGAGGATAAAGGGAGGTATTAATTTGTCCTGGTTCTTGTCTTCATCGTTGTCCTCCCCCTCCTCCTCCTCCTCCTCCTCCTCCTCCTCCTCCTCCTCCTCCTCCTCCTCCTCCTCCTCCTCCTCCTCCTCCTCCTCCTCCTCTCTTCTGGCACGTAAGAGGGATTTGGGAGGCTGAATATTAATTTGTCTCCTCAACCCTAAGTAATGTATATGCTCTCTCTCTCTCTCTCTCTCTCTCTCTCTCTCTCTCTCTCTCTCTCTCTCTCTCTCTCTCTCTCTCTCTCACTCTCACACACACACACACACACACACACACACACACACACACACACACACACACACACACCACACAAAAGAAAATCTTGACTTGGCGTGGAAATTTAAAGCGAGACTAATTTAAAATAAAGTGTTTGTAGTTTTATGGGGAAAAAAAAAGTGTCCAGAAGAAAGAGGAGGAGGAGGAAGAGGAGGAGGAAGAGGAGGAAGAAAAGAAGAAAGAATAATGAAAGAATAAGAATAAGGAGACAAGAGAAGGAGAAGGAGGAGAGGGAGAATGCATGAAGAAGGAAAATAACGAGAATAATAGGAAGAAGAGGAAGAGGAGGAGGAGGAGGAAGAGGAAGAAGGAAGAGAAGAGGACGAACCAAGGACGAACTAGCCTTCAAAAGCAGTCGAGTTGGCAAAGTTGTTGACCCACTACTGCAGGAGGAGGAGGAGGAGGAGGAGGAGGAGGAGGAGGAGGAGATAAATTACGGGGTGGAGGTAGTCGAGTGTTTTGGAGAGACAAGAGGGAAGGAGGAAGAAGAGAAGGAAGGAAGGAAGGAAGGAAGGAAGGAAGGAAGGAAGGAAGGAAGGAAGGAAGGAAGGAAGGAAGGAAGGAAGGAAGGAAGGAAGGAAGGAAGGAAGGAAGGAAAAAAAGGGAGATAAAAACCTTATTGGGAGAGATTAGTATTGAGTGAGAACAAAAAATGAGAGAGAGAAAGAGAGAAAAGAGAGAGAGAGAGAATAATGTTTTACCTCTTCCTCCTTCTTCTCCTTCTCCTTCTCCTTCTCCTTTCTACTAATTCCTTCTCCGTGAAACAGCATCGACAATTTCCTGGAACAAATATCTGGTCTTGGTTGTGGGCGCACGAGGCTCACGTGACCTGATTCTTGCGATGAAACTTTTCCCCGGGCAAAACTAGCGGAAATTTGCTGTTGTCTTGCGAGGGGAAAAAAAGAAGAAGAAAAATAAGAGTTGATGAACGTTTCTTTTCGATTTTATTTTTGTTATATATATAGTCTCTCCTTGTGTGTGTGTTGAAAGTGTGTGTGTCTGTGTGTGTGTGTGTGTGTGTGTGTGAGAGGTAAATTTCCTTCCCTATCCCCAACACACATCTCCCAGCGTTGCCAGAAGCTTGGTGAATATGTTTTTCCAGGTGAAGTCAGGTACTTAAGCTGTCTCGAAGAAACTCACCTTGTTACCTGCCTCCACCTGGGCTCGGTAAGGTAGGCTTTATGTGTACTTCTTTACCTCACTCTCTACTTTGTTTGCATCGTAATAGTCTCTGGAGGTAAAATAGTGTACTTGTTGGAAGATTTATTAGTAACCTGACCATCCGTTGTGTTTACTGATGAGAAATTTTTACTAATTGGATGTGGTTTAGTTTGATTTAGTGTTTTTTTTTAACGGGAACTCAAGTATTTTTGTTTATTATCGTGTTAGTTTGAGAATTGGTTAATATATTGATCTTTTTTCTTCAAGTTAGGTGATGTAGTGTACTTTATCTAGGAAGGGAAGGGAAGGTGTAGGTAGGATGGGTGGAAACGTACTCAATATTCAAAGGAAATTAATGTTATGAGATAAATATAGTATAGAATGTTTTTATTAGACTCACTGATTTGTGAAACCATATTATGTATTCTATTTTGATCTCACGAGGAATAAACAAAATTTTTCTTAACATTCTGACATATTAATCAATCATAAATAATTTCCATTTTATATCGCAATGAAAAATGAAATAATTAGTTTGTTTTGAAGATAGTTTGATTAAGGCAGTGAGTGAGTGACATATTGTGGTGTGTTTGTTTTTTATTTGATTTATATATATATTTTTTTGTGGTTGTGGTTGTGGTGATTGTATTGATAAGGAAAGTCTGGATGTGTGTGTGTGTGTGTGTGTGTGTGTGTGTGTGTGTGTGTGTGTGTGTGTTAGAAGCTTATCAAGAGTGCGTGTGGGAAGCGACTCAGCTGGTCTATCGGTTTTTATATCACGGATTTATTTTCTTATGAGTCAACATAATACGAATCAACGACAGGAAGCTGAGGATAATAACGAAGGGGAGATAAAAGTGACCGAGGAGACAAAACAATGAAGGTAATGAAGGAATGAAAAGAAGTTGTGTAGAAATATTATTCATGATCAATATTTGTGTTATTAAGAAATCTTGGTTCATTGTTCTGTTGTGTTTTTTTTTATTTATTTATTTATTTATCTTTTCATGTCGTTGGAATTGAAATGAGAGTAAGAATAGAATGGAAATCCGTAGTACGAACACACGTGGAAGAAGAAGTGGAGCAATGAAAAGAATATGCGAAAGGGAAAAAGGGTTTGAATATACGAATGAACTTGGAATAAAGAGCGGAAAGCATAAAAGTCTGAACAAAAAAAGAATAAAATATAAAACAAAAAACTTGGTGGGACGTGAATTGAATATTTCCTGGAATGCAAATTTTTTTTTTATTTATTTAATTTTTTTTGAAGGAATAAGATAAATTGGTCTTATTTTATTTATCATTTAACTTACCGATCATTAAATAATAAAACAAAATATATATAAAGAAATCTCACTGAATAATCTCTTTACTGTAATTATTTGTGCAGAATAATTTTCCTTTTGAATTCTTTTAATATTCACATGTTTTAATTTAGTGTATTTCTATATTAAAGTATTTATTTTGTACATTTTATAATAACACTCAAACATTACACAACATCGAAGTAATATAATTTGTTTCTATATATTCTAGTGTATATTTTTACTTTAGTTACACATCCTTGTCAATCCATGCATCCCGTTTTCTATATTAATCTACTTTTATATGCCTTTTCCGCAGCATTGGTTATATTCTCCCCAATCCTTTCCTCCCAAAACTGTCACCACTACTCCCTTTCCCTTACCTGTCCCTTACATTTCCTCCCTTTCTCCTATTCCACTTAGCAGTCTTCTCTACCTGTTCTCCTATCCTCCCACCTGTCCTGAAGCTCACATCGTCCCTCCCTTTACTCTCTCTCTCTCTCTCTCTCTCTCTCTCTCTCTCTCTCTCTCTCTCTCTCTCTCTCTCTCTCTCTCTCTCTCTCTCTCTCTCTCTCTCTCTCAACAAGACTGGATGTGTATACGTTCAATTCGATGGTTTTATTTAAAGTTTTATTACTGTAGTTTTTGTTTGGCTACACAGGATAAAAAAAAAATGGAATTCCTACCTAGTTTATTTATTTTTATGTGTTTATCTATATAGAGGGAATAGGTGGCGGCCATTTTCAGTCAGGGTTTGGGTGTGAGAGAGAGAGAGAGAGAGAGAGAGAGAGAGAGAGAGAGAGAGAGAGAGAGAGAGAAGAGAGAGAGAAAGAGAAAGAGAGAAAGAGAGAGAGTGCCCTTGACTCACCACGCTGGGTCACTCCGTAATAATGAGAGGGTGGAGGGGGATGAGAGGGCTTTAGTAGAACCACATCTCCCTCGCCCTCTCTCTCCTCTCTCCCCTCTCTCCCCTCTCCCTCCACACAACACCGGCCCCTCACCTCTCCACCTACACTTGGAAACTTGAAATGAATATAATTAAGGTTTTTTTCCCCTGTTTTTCTCTTTCCTCTTGAAGAAAAATGCGTATTCTTTCTTAAACCCTTTTTCCCTCTTTTTACCTAAGTTTTGTTTTACTTTGGGCTACTAATTAATTTGGAGCCCCCCAGGTAAAGGTGTGGCTTAAATGCTGCGTAATTCTCAGTGTCGTACAGGGGACTAAATACACAATTAGGAGAATGACTCTAATTTGTATTGAAGCCTATTTTTTCGACATTTATCAACAGCCCCACCCCCCTCAAAAGAAAGTTTAAATGGTTGGAAGATAAACTTTAAGACAAAAAATAATCACTTCATTGATGCTGAAAAATGATACAGAGAAAAAATCCAGGTAAAGAAATTAATTTAATCTGCTAGACTTACCTTTTGTCACCTGAGAAAGATGAGTAGACTTAACGTAGGATAAGTGAAGGAAAGGAAGGAAGGGAAGGAAGGGAAGGAGAGGGAAAGCGAAGGGAGGAATCACTATGCTAATATAAGCTTCATAAATAATAAAGAAAGGAAGACATATTACTAATCATAGACAATTGTGAGGGAAAGAAAGGAAGGAAGGAAGGAAAGGAAGGAAGGAAGGAGAGGAATAATTAAGGAAGGAATTACAATCTTAATATAACCTTCAAAAATAATGAAAAAAAGACAAATTTCATCTTAGGCAAAATATCCGTGCAAGGAAGCCTCAATATTATGCTTGGGTGAAGGTGAAGTGAAATAGAACATCGATGCTTCCCTTAGATGTGGTCTGGTTTATTTATTTTCCCTCCCGCTACGACCTCCGATGCCTTTTTCCTTTCTGTTTTCTCCCGATTTTCTTCCTTTCTTCCGTCTTGTTTTGATCCTTCCAATGTGAGGTGAATGTTTGTGTTGTTATTTACTTTCTGATGTCTTTCTTGTTTTGAGGTGATGTACTCTTCCTCCTCTTCCTCTTCCTCTTCTTCCTCTTCCTCTTCCTCCTCTTCCTCCTTCTCTCTATGCATGAAGTGTCCATCAGTTTTTCTTCCTTATAAGTCAAATGCAAATTTATTATGGTTCGTTTGATTTAATGCCTATCCAATGAACCCCCCCCCCTCTCTCTCTCTCTCTCTCTCTCTCTCTCTCTCTCTCTCTCTCTCTCTCTCTCTCTCTCTCTCTCTCTCTCTCTCTCTCTCTCTCTCTCACTGCCACCATCACAGTTAACTATAGCAAAGGAGAAAAGTTTACATGACTACACTGTTTTTGCGGTGGTGATGGTAACAGTGACGGTGGTGGTGATGGTGGTGATAAAAGGGGAAATAGTGAGGAAGGGGAAGGGGGAGGGGAAGGGGAAGGGGTGGTGAGGGGTCTGGAAATGCCTGCTCTGCTTTCTTCATGTGGCCAGTGGAAGTTTGTGGGTTATTGATGAGGGAAACTTTACCTTCATCTTGGGTCAACTAATTAGTGGAAGTTTGTGATGTGATAAGGAATTGCTGTCGCTGCTATCGTGAGGTGGAAGGTGGAGTGCGGTGGAGCAAGGATAAGAGAGTGAGATGATAATACAATGAACGTAATCTGGTCTTATGTATAGTTGTTAAGACGTAAATGAGTCAGTAATGTATTTATATCGTAGTTATCGTAAGGAAGAAGGTCGTAAAGGGTGTGATTTATCGTTATTTTTGCTTCTCCTTCGTTGTATTGTATAAAAGTATTGTATAAAAGTATTGTATCTCACGCTGTTCCTTTCCAAATCCACAAGGTCGGCAGAAGACTTTTTGCAAACACCCAAAACTTGTCACGTTGCCCAGGAAGTTTCTCAATACTGACGCCGAAGTGGGAAAAATAGACGTAATTTTTCCTTCTCACCATCAGTTTCGTGATGCGCTTCTCCACGTCTCTGCAGCCGAGGACCACCGCTGCTGAGGGTGTTTGCACGGAGCTCAATCTTTCCAATACCAGTTTTTTTTTATCATCCCTTAAATCAGGAAAAATCTTTAATATCTCGAATAGCATTGAAGATTTTTCGAATTCGTACCATTGAGAACTTCAGATAAATAGAGGAATTTACTCTTAGATAAATTTTGTGGAGGTTATTTTTTGCTATTTAATATAACTTCATAAATTCGAAGCGCCAAAACATCTATATTTCATTCAAGGAACTATTTATTGCAATGTTTCTTCAGGTGGAATTAACCAGGAAACTTATCCGCAACGGTGTGTGTGTGTGTGTGTGTGTGTGTGTGCGTGTGTGTGTGCGCGTCCCTGATCGCCTGAAATGGATACAAAGAGTGGAGTCGAGTGAGTGTGATGCCTAACACGTATTTATCACCAATACCTGGAGTGGTTTGCAGGTGGGCAGGTGAGAGGGAGGGTGGGTGGGTAGGTGTGATGGTGGTGGGTGAGTGGTGGTGATGGAGGTGGGTGATGGGTGGTGATGGGGTGGTGTGGGCAATCATGAGGTGTTAATGGGTTATCAATAGTGATTCTCAGGTAATGGGTAAGGGAAGCTTGGCCTTGGGATGTAGCTCAGGTGTCTATGGATCAAGTGTCTCATGAATGGGAATGGGAATGGGAATGGGAATGGGAATGGGAATGGGAATTTATCTTACGTTTAATTCTCTCATACGTCTTTGTCTCTATCTCTTTGTCTGTCTTTTCGCCTGTTTCTGTCTATATCTTAACACACACACACACACACACACACACACACACACACACACACACACACACACACACACACACACACACACACACACACTAAAGGAGAAATATCATTAACGAAACCCGGATTTAAGGATCATTTGTGGCAGTAGGAGCGGCTCGCTAATCGCCTTAGAATGGGCTCACGATCCGGCCACCGAAAGGAAGACACAGGGAAGAGTGAGCCTCCTCTTCTTCTTCCTCTTCCTCCTCTTCCTCTTCCTTAACATAATGATAAGAGGAAGGGAAAGCAACGGCCAGGTCTTGTTTCCTGTTTTCTGTTAGGTCTGTTTTCTCTGTATTTGTCGATTTTTCTTCGTTTTTTGTCATTTCCTTTTCCTTTTTTTTTCTTTATTTGATTCCATGTTGTATTGTTCATCTATTTTGCTTATTGATTATTATTATTGTTATTATTATGATTATTATTATTATTATTATTATTATTATTATTATTATCATTATCATCATTATTAAAACCCTCATTCTTTTCTTTCCATATTTTCTGCGGTATACCCTCATTGATTAAATTCTGCCCAATAAGAAAAAACCTTTCAGATCTCTAATTATGGACAGAGAGAGAGAGAGAGAGAGAGAGAGAGAGAGAGAGAGAGAGAGAGAGAGAGAGAGAGAAAGAGAGAAAGAGAGAAAGAGAGTTTTAACTACAACCACCACCACCAACAACAACAACAACAACAATTAAAATTTTTATGTCAAAGTATCAACATCCATTTCTTCTTCCATTTATTTATCTATTTATTCCTTTATCAACACATTTACTCCAGTCCTGTATCAATCCTGTATTAGTTCTGTATCAGTCGTGTATTAGTCTAGTATTAGTTCTGAATCAGTCCGCGATATGCTTGTGGCGCTGCAAAGGTCACACATGGCATTGTTTCACCTTTAAGCCATGTTTATTTCACGTCGTCGTCATCGGTCTTGTGTTCTCGTGCACGCAACACAACAACCTTCAGACCTCACGCACTTTATAGCTTGGACACAGCCACACTTTTATATCAACCCCACTTTATGACCTTGTGTAACTTTTAGCTTCACTTCCCTTAAATATAAAAAAAGATATACCTTATCTAGTCATGTTAAGCTTGTGGTGAAAAAAGTTGTGTGTAGTTGGTTATATGTATGTTTTTTGGGGGTTTATGTACGTTTTTTTGGGGGATCTTTTATGTGCGTGTGTGTGTATGTGATCAATATTTAGCTTTGTGAGTTTAACATTTTTTTTTCTCTCTCTCGCTCGCTCTCTTTCTCTTTCTTCTTCCTTCTTAAGACAATACTCTTTAAGATGAACACCTTCGTATTCCATTGTGTTATTCATGTTTTGTACACCTTTGTTTCTTTTCAACAGGTGAGGACTAAAGAGCAGGGGGGGAGGGAAGGGGAGGAGGAGGAGGAGGAGGAGGAGGAGGAGGAGGAGGAGGAGGAGAGGAGGAGTTAAGAATACCTACAGAGGAAGAACAGTGAGTACAACCCATTAATAGTTTTAGTCCCATTGTACATTTTCTGTTGTTATTCCATCCCTTCTAGTACTTGAGGAAAAGGAGTAATGGCTGAGTGAGTGAGTGAGTGAGTGAGTGAGAAGGAAGAGTACATAACGAGGGTGACATAATCTAAACTCACACACCACTCACTCCCTCCCTCACTCCCTCACTCAGTCACCTTCTCTTGTAACTAGATTCACCAGATCAGTTCAACAATATCAAAGTCTTCCTTCAGGCTTTGTGTCCCTCATTGGATCCTTTGGGGAAGTATCACGTGAGGTCCTGAAGGCGGTGATGGGAACGTTGCACCAAGTTTAGGATCATTTGCTCGGGGTTAGAAGGGCCCTTTGCTAGTCTGGGAACGTTGCCAAATGTCCCTAGAGGTGTTGAAACGGTGGTGAGAACGTTTGTAGTATGTGTGGGTGAAGGTAATTGGGAACGTTTAAAGGGAGGTTAGAATATTTCCGGAACGTTTATTTAGATTAATGTTTTATATGGAATAGTAACGTTTTTATGGTTGGAAAACGTTTGATATGGGTGTAAAGGGATTTTTATATATATTTTAAGGTAAAGTGAGGTTGGAGGGAGAGTGAGAATGTTTGATAAAGTGGGTGAAAGTGAGAGAGAGAGATGAGTGAGAGCGAGCATGAGAGTTTAAAGGAGTGACGGAGTTCAAAGGGATGAAAACGTTTAATGAAAGTGAAAACGTCCAAAGAGAGATGTTCTAAAAGGAGTGAATACCTTGAAAGGAAAATATAAAAATACACACAGATAAAGGGAAGAAAAAAAGAAGTGAGGATATAAATATTTCATACCCAAGTGAAATAAATAAATAAATAAAAGGTCAGAAATAGAATATATGTGTAAAGAACGAGATGAAAAGTAAAAAAAAAAGGTATGTTTAAATAGAACCAGTACCTTGCAAATACGTATGTGACCTTTAAGAGAGTAAACACACGGAATACACGACCTTAAGCTGTATGGACTGACTCTCTTAAAGGGAATGAGAATGTCTAAATACATGAACACGTTTAGGGTCGAGAGAGAGAGAGAGTGAGTGGGGGAAGGGTGAGAGTATAAACGTTTAGGTGTTCCGTTAGTCATTAATGGATCGCGGACACAACTCTGGTCTCATTTATTAGTGTTGATAAAACGAAAAAAAATATGGGTTTTTTTTACATTATTCACAGTTGAGGTATGTGTTTGCAGTCCTGTATAAAAGTATGATTTGCAACTGTATAAAAAAGTGTGATTTAACAGTTTTTTGCACCTCTATGAAATGCGGGGACATATACGTGTGTGTGTGTGTGTGTGTGTGTGTGTGTGTGTGTGTGTGTGTGTGTGTGTGTGTGTGTGTGCGTGTGTGCGTGTGTGTGCGTGTAGCTGGGTCATGTATCACCTCACCAGTAAGCAGGATTACACTACCATTCAATCTGTCATTCATCATTCAATATTTTAAGTCCTCACACCCTCTCACCACCACCACCACCATCACCACCTTCCTCTCCCATCACCATCATCATCATCATCATTATCTACATCGTCATGCATAAACAACAATTTTCATTTTTCCTAACGCTTCCTAAATAACTCGCAAAACATTCATTATATTTTTTAGCGATGAAAACCAGATGTAATTTTTTTTCGCCTCTGGTTGGATCATCAAGGTTGCACGAGACTGGGATGCAAGTTTACAAAGGCAAGGATTAAAACACAAAGTCCCGGTGAAGTTTGCGTTTCGGACAAGGGGTGAAGTTTGTGTATTAATATTAAGCCTGTTAGTTGAGTTTCATAGGGAGATTGCCACACTGTCGCTAGTGAGGTGAGCTTAGGTTAGGTTAGGTTAGGTTAGGTTAGGTTAGGTTAGGTTAGGTTAGGTTAGGTTAGGTTAGGTTAGGTTAGGTTAGGTTAGGTTAGGTTAGGTTAGGTTAGGTGAGGTTAGGTTAGGTGAGGTTAGGTTAGGTTAGGTTAGGTTAGGTTAGGTTAGGTTAGGTTAGGTTAGGTTAGGTTAGGGAATGAGGGAGTGTACGTGTATCAGCACCTCATACTCATTACTATCTTAATATGAGAGTGAAAGTGTATGTGGAATGCAGATTTTGGTTCAGTTATGTAGTATGTGATTAAGATTTTGTTCAGTATGTTTAGATTTTTAATAATTCCATAACATTTTAACATTAGGAAAGAGATTGTGATGTTAATAGCAGCTCATTTTTCTCTCTTACTCGAAATCTGATTAACATAAATATTCTCTTTCTTGCTTTGCTTTTTCTGTTTATAAAGAGTTGACATTTTTTAATAAACTCTGACTTCAAATCTTTTCCAGTTCAAAACATTACTAAATATCATCGTGTTTTCTCCATTTTATCACAATTATATAAAACTATTCATCGATCTAACGGGAAATAATCTTAATACATCCAAATCTTCCCATTTTACTGTTAATTTCCGTTCCTATTTCTCTGTTCTCTCGTATAATATCACCAGTATTTTTTTTTCTTCATCAGTAGTAAGAATCGTGCGAGTGATTTCCTGCCGTCATTCTGCTGCAATCACCGTCACTAAATCAAGAACGAGGGATCTTTGAACTCGTAATTGTTAGTTGATGGCGGTGGAGAGTCAGTAGAGTGGCACTGGTCCAAGACGAGACACTAACACATTGTGACAACACCCTTAAATCGTTGTCCTTTACTGCCATTTTCTCTCATAATATTTCTGATTATACATTTGTTTCTTCATTATATATCATCATCTCTTACTTCTTTCTACATTCCTTTCTTCTGTGTAAATTCCTTCTTACTCAGGTGTGTGTGTGTGTGTGTGTGTGAAGATAGTGTTTGGTCAGGTGTTTGGTCAGGTGTATTAACCTCATCTCTCTCATTGTCTGTGTGTACTATTACCTTGAAGCGTAGGTAGGACAGGTGTTAATTATAGCCCTACCACCCTTTGACCCCCGTGAGCTTACTTGTATAATATCATGGAACTGTAATAACTCACCCTGACACCCGGTACTGACATTAAACAGCTGGTACGGAGCGGTGCATTACAACCCAACGGAGGGACATGGCTCATAAATTATACCTCACTGCTCTAACCTGTCTCCTACACCTACATACCTACTCACCCACCCCACTCACACCTGTTTGTATTCCTCATTCCACTCTTCACTCTTATTCCTCGACGTAGTGTGGATTAGATTGCAAGGAAGACTGTTTTAGTGATAATTTGGGAAGAAAACGTGAGGTGGAAGGGTGAGATTTGGTCTACTGTTGAGGTGGAATATGGAGAGAGAAGGACAGAAGGTGATGAGAGAGAGAGAGAGAGAGAGAGAGAGAGAGAGAGAGAGAGAGAGAGAGAGAGAGGGAGAGAGGGAGAGAGAGAGTCTAAAGGAGTAGCAAGAGGAGGTACAAAGAAGATGTAACAAGAACAAAACAAATATAATCTTCCTAACCCACATTTTTTCTCCTCCTTGACTTTTTCTTCCTCTTTATCATCACCACCTGACACCCACACTCCTCCTCCTCCTCCTCCTCCTCCAATATGAGAGAGAGAGAGGGAGAGAGAGAGAGAGGGAGATAGAGATATTATATAAGTCATCATTCATTTTTTACCCAATTTACGTAATGTTCAAGACGATGGTCCTGTCTGTGTCCATTTTTTTTGTCTTGTTTGTAAGTAAATGTGTTTGTGTTTTTTTTTTTTTTGACAAGATGGCGTCGCTGTTTATCGATACAGAGACAAACAAAAAATGTATTGTTGTGATTTACGAAGCAATGAGGAAGTGAATCGCTACTCACAGATATTTACGATCTGACAATATTTGACATTCAGAATATGATACGTAACAGATATGCATAAACTTCTTTCTATCTCTTTTTGTTATCCTCACTTTCTCATTCTAACATCACACAAAATTATTATCCTTCTATCCAATCTATCTAATTTTCTGTTATTATTCTTTATTTCCTTTTACTTTAATACTATCTTTACTATCCTTTGTCTCCTCCTTTCTCTTTTCTTCTGTCCTCCACTAGATTCTCCCACATTCCTACCTATCCTCAGTCTCCTCTTTCCTCCTCCTTTTCCTTCCCTTCCATCATACTCTCCTACACTCCTACCTTTCCTCAACACACCTGCGCATCCCAAGTAAGCTTCCTCCGTAAATTGAAGCACACAAAGGCCTCAGTACCAGATTGTTTGTCGTGAGCGAGGGAGCAGCGTGGCCTGTTGACCCTGGCACGGCGGGGGACGGAGTGCCAATAATGGAACTGTCTGCTTCCCACGACTCGTCCCCCGAACGTGTAAGTGAAAAGTGGCACGAGAGAGTGTAGAAAGGAGGCGAAGACTGCTTGATGTTGGTGCTGGAAAGTATTAGGAAGAAGAAGAAGAAGGGGAAGAAGGAGAAGAGGGAGAAGAGGGTGAAGGAAGAGAAGGAGAGTGCAGGGAACGCCACATTCAATAAGACACGATATGAGACACGATAATGACATAGGAACGAAGGTTGATAAAAGTGAATAGAAAACGTAGTAGGTCTGGAAAAGGTAGTGGTAATTTAAAAAAAACATTTGCAGAAAGAAAACTGGAAGAAAAACAACAGTTGCGTAAAGAGAATTAGATTGTTGGGTGAGGAGTGCTGAGGAAGACAATAATTTGAGCCACTAAAACTAGAGAGAAAGAGAGAGAAGAAAAAAACAAAACATTCAAGAAAAAAAGAAAGAGAAAAAGAAGTGACATAAAAGAAATTGAGGAAACAATGCACGTCCCTGGAAAGTTGAAATTGTTAGAAATGAAAAAAAAGAAAGAAAGAAAGAAAGAAAGAAAGAAAGAAAGAAAGAAAGAAAAGAAAAAAAGAAAAAAAAAAGTATATTCGTAAAAAGATAGACAGACTAAAGCTAATATATGATTCAGAAAGGAAGGGAAAATGCAAAGTATAAATATAGATATAAGATAAAGACTGGGAGGCTTTCGTTCCAGTATTATCATTCTCTCTCTCTCTCTCTCTCTCTCTCTCTCTCTCTCTCTCTCTCTCTCTCTCTCTCTCTCTCTCTCTCTCTCTCTCTCTCTCTCTCTCTCTCTCTCTCTCACTGCTACGTGATTAACAACTTTTTATAACTTACAACTTGGTTTCCACTTTAATACTAACAATTAAGTAGCTAATGTAACCACCACATGACAGCCCATCCACCCACCTCCACCCACCTCCACCCACTTCCACCCACCTCCACCCTCGTCCCGTTCTGACCCTCCCCAAGGCCCTTTTGACCTAGTTTCACAGAGCTGCCAAAGAAACCATTGCCCGAGGAGGCTGCAAGTTAGAAGATGTAGTGACAGGTAAGACCACGGAGCGTTGGTGGCTTACAGAAACGGAGGACATGGATGAGGGTGAGAGGAACAGGATAGGAAGGTGTGAGTGCATAGGTAAACACACAGTCAGGTATCAACTACATGCTCTTCCTCTATATAGTTCACCTCAATACGTATGTGGTAAGGTAAAGATTAGTAGTGTAAGATGCAATACCAGGGAGGTTTTTGAAAGGTTAGAGGAAGGAGAGAGAGTAAAGTGATGCTGTCCTTGCCTAACAGATAAAGATAAAAGGTGAAGGTGATGGAGGTGAGCTAAAGAAAGGTAAAGTGATGCAATATTGAAGAGAGGAAGAAGAGAAGACAGGGAGGAGTAAAGAAGTAGATTAGGAGGAGGAGAAGAAAGATGATTATGATGACGAAATGGAAATTGTAAAAATGAGAGGAAAAGAAGATGAGGGAAGGGACAGAGAAGAGGAAAATGAAAAGAAATATATATAAATAAGAGGAATAGGAATGGTACGCCAAAAAAATTATTGGATAAGAAAAAAAGAAGAGAGAGAGAGAGAGAGAGAGAGAGAGAGAGAGAGAGAGAGAGAGAGAGAGAGAGAGAGAGAGAGAGAGAGAGAGAGAGAGAGAGAGAGAGAGAGAAAGAGAAAAATCATATTGAGTATTGGCAGTTGGGGTAGATGTTTAGTAGGTGAACATTAAGAGAAGAATTCTTGATATATTGATAAGACAGAATATCGATGCCACAAGAACCAAAATGAATAGCGTGATTTGTAAATAAAAATCTGATCGCACACAAACCAATGAAAAGAAAACATATGATTAATTAAGACTGATTTTTCTAAGGTTTCTATAGAAGATTTTGTAATTATAACGTCAGGATTTTTATTTATCTATGTACTTTTTGACTTTTTCAACATTATTCTGAGAGAAATATAAATTTATCTTTATTTTTATTCTGTTGCTTTCTGGTTCCTTTCTTGTTGCTCTTGCGTCTCTGTCAAGATTCTATCCCTTACTCTCCCCTTACTCTCCCCTTACTCTCCCCTAACTCTCCCTTCCCTTGTCAGTACACCTGGGAACACCTGGTCTAAGGAATTAATCTAGTTTCATTATGGTTCCCTTCCCCTTCATCTTACCTTACCACGGAGAACCTACATAACACACACACACACACACACACACACACACACACACACACACACACACACACACACACACACACACACACACACACACACACACACACACACACACACCGTCCAAGATTAAGTTACCGTCTGTAGCTGGTGTTTGCGCAGTATTGTTACTGTTGATTAAAGTTACCTGACACACTCCCCAATTTCCCGTGGCCCTGGGGCTAGAAAGGGGGGGGCGGGTCAGGGGTCAGGGCGGGTCACGACGCAAAATAATACATTAGGAAACCCTTAGCCAACCAGGAGCGTCCATTGCTATGACGTCACGGAATGCAAGGTCTGTGATTGGTGGGTTAAGCATTTTATCTGATTAAGACGTCAGGTCAAAGGAGACACTTGGATGCATAACCTGATGTGGCTTCGTAGGGTTTAACGTGTGTGTTCTGTTCTTGATGCAATGGCTGGCTCGGATTTATGAGCAGCAGCTGTGGTGGTGGTGGTGGTGGTGGTGGTGGTGGTGGTGGTGGTGGTGGTGGTGTGAGAATGCATTAAATTATCACTTTATTATCATCTCAGTGTGTTTTTATAATTTTTTTCCTCACTCACCTTCTCTACCTAGATTATATTCTCTGTATTATATATTTGTCACTTTCTGTAACCACGACTAACTAACTAACTAACTAACTGTTGGCTTTGCTTCGTTCACTTTCTCCTGTTTCACTTTCCTTCCCTTGCAGACTGACCCTCTTTGTAATAATAATAATACAAAAAGTTTCCCCTCCCTCCTTCCCTTCTATCTCCCTTCCTCCTCTTCGCCTTTGTCCCCTTCCGCCTCTCGCCTCCTACACTCAATCCTCACCTTCTTACCGCTACACAAAACTTCTTTAATCAAAACATTTACGCGAAAAAGTAATCAACCTCTAGAAAGGGAAACACACACACACACACACACACACACACACACACACACACACACACACACACACACGAACTTTTTCTCTTCAACCGGGCCTTATTTTCACTTCTGGCCAGCTAGTCCCCTATAGAACGGTCCCTTCCTTGGGGTCATATCGAATTCTGTAATAGGAGGCAAAAAAATGGTTTGTACAGAGGGTAAAAAAAAAGTGGGGAGGTAGACTGTTATTGGGTAGATTGACGGCTGGATGGTCAGGTAGATAAATGAGGTAGTAAAGGTGATATAAGTAACCCATAGGTCTATAAGTCTACTGTATAGGCTTAGAAGTGGTATTTTTTGTAGATGATAATAATAATGATAATGATTAGAACACATTCACTCTCTCTTTCATAATGGTCTGAAAGAGAGAGAGAGAGAGAGAGAGAGAGAGAGAGAGAGAGAGAGAGAGAGAGAGAGAGAGAGAGAGAGAGAAAGAGAGAGAAAGAGAGATAAATGATAATGAGGTTGTTGGTTGACTCTTTGTGTTCGGTGGAAGGCAGTACAATTCCCCTTGTTTAATGTGGCTCTTCAGGGATTCACCGCGCACTCTGGTCCCTTTCTTGCATTTTGTATCTATTCTCGTCCTGCTTATTCCACCTCCGAGGCTTTAAAGATTGGACCTGTTTTGCACCTTTGTATTCTGATGACCTTCTTGCTCCTTAAAATGCTCTCAGTATGTGTTTTTGTAGATTTTTATTATAATTGAGTTTTCGATACTGAGTCTGTGGAGTTCATTTTCGTATTATTGTTATTATCATTATTTTTTATTATTATTACTATTATTATTGTTATTATTATCATTATCATTTGTGCATACGCTTTCGTTGCATAAATTTATCCAAACGCAACTTTACACAATTTTTGTTTTTATACGTTCACGGCGTTGCATTAAAAAGCTTGTAATACTCTCTCTCTCTCTCTCTCACGCTTTAAATTTACCTTCATTTGCAAACAAGAATGCTGCGTTTATACTCAACTAAATGTACGAATATTCACCGGGGAGGCTGTGTATAGTTAGTGAAATGCGGCGTTACACTTCCCAAGACTTTTATAGAGTTTTTTACAAATCCAATAATGATATAAAGTTATTGATCATGACGTAAGGAGGAGGAGGAGGAGAGGAAAAGGAGGAGGAGGAGGAGGAGAGGAGGAGGAGGAGGAGGAGAGGAGGAGGAGGAGGAGAAGGAGGAGGAGAAGGAGGAGGAGGAGGAGGAGACATACCTTTATCCCCCAGAAAATCAGAAAACGCAGGTAGAAGTCAAGGTGAAGCCGATGACGTGCAAGAATGAAAATTAAAGTTGAGTTAAAGAAGGAGAATGAACGAATGTCTCGGGGTTGTTGAGAGAGAGAGAGAGAGAGAGAGAGAGAGAGAGAGAGAGAGAGAGAGAGAGAGAGAGAGAGAGAGAGAGAGAGAGAGAGAGAGAGAGAGAGAGAGAGAGAGAGACGTAAATACACAGGTAGGAGTAAGTTCTCAGGTAGATTTGTTCTGAGAGGTGAGCGTGATGAGAAGACGCTCTTAAGCACGTTCACTGCACGCACACCAACGCACGCACACACACCTGCACACACACACACACACACACACATACACAGTAACGCACTAACGTACACCCACATATTAACACAGACACAGAGATGCCATAGATGGGTATTCATGACTGTATAACTCTTCTATTGATCCCTGTGTGTGTGTGTGTGTGTGTGTGTGTGTGTGTGTGTGTGTGTGTGTGTGTGTGTGTGTGTGTGTGTGTGTGTGTGTGTGTGTGTGTGTGTGTGTGTAAAATGTAAAGAATGTTTTGCCTTTATGAAAACCGAAATCAAATATTCCCCCCCTGTATCAACACACACACACACACACACACACACACACACACACACACACACACACACACACACACACACACACACATGAAACGGTAGAATGGGTTCTATTCTCATTTGTTTCACTGGAACACAACACTGAACCGTCTTAATTACAGGTAAAATATCGGTGGTCAACAGTAGCCTTTGTACAGCCTTTTACTCTTTATATATGGCAGACGTGTGTGTGTGTGTGTGTGTGTGTGTGTGTGTGTGTGTGTGTGTGTGTGTGTGTGTGTGTGTGTGTGTGTGTGTGTGTTGTGTGTGTGTGTGTGTGTGTGTAGTTTCATTCAATGTTTTGCTTGTTGATTGTATTGGTATATTTTCGTGTTTTATTTTCGTCGTCATCGTTATTGTTGTTGTTGTTGTTGTTGTTGTTGTTGTTGTTGTTGTTGTTGTTGATTGCTGGTGTGTGTTTTTAATTTTGTATTTGTTCTTTTTTTTATTATTTCATTATGTATGCAAGTAGTTTTGTCTGTGTGTGTGTGTGTGTGTGTGT
>JAPQNM010000036.1:1813876-1823876 GCA_029783475.1 Metacarcinus magister
CACCCCGCCTGTTGAAGTGAAGGGGCTCCTGCTGCGTCTGCTGCTCCTGGGCGGGAGTTGGCAGTAAAAAGTTTTAAAGTGTTCCTTTAGCACCGTACTGGAGGCGTGAGGGAACTCAAACGTGACACAGCGACGAGAGGCGACAAAACTACCGGAAGAGGATGCAACCGAGATCAAAGTGGTGTAACCGGTCAGTCTGTTGGGATGTCCGCAGCGGCGGCGGCGGCCCAAACGGGCTGGCCTGTGGCAGGAGGCGTGTCGATAACTGTGAGGCGACGACCCACCGACTCCGCCCACCCTTTGCACCTAAAGTTGCCCGGAAAGTGTCACACGCCCCACAGCCTCGTGCCCACGGCAGCGAGGGGAAGGCAATATTAAAGGAGGGAACTTATAATTTGTCGCGGAGGGTGATATGAGGGTCGAGCATCGAGCGCGGCCCCGGAGAGGCAGTTAGGGTCTGGTGAGTTAAATTGGTGCAGTACTCACCACATCGATGAGTTGGGAGAGTTTGAGGCCCAGCTTGACGGTGAGTCTGTCGGAGTTGTTCCCGACGGGGCGAATCAGGCGGTTGTAGGAGCTGAGCAGATCGTCGTAGAGTCTTTTGGCGTCCGGGTTGGCGTGGCATGTGGGCGCCAACATAGCCGCCCATGCTACCGCCACCACCACCCACGCCCATGCACGCCCACTACCCCCCTTACCACCACCACCACCACCATGACCACCACTACTACCACCCGCACCAGGAGACCACCGCTCCCCTCCGGTTCTGTCGCAAACAGTGTATTGTGTCCACTCAGTGGCCGCGGGAGGTGCCCCTCGAGGCAGCGGGCCGAGAGTCCCTCCGAGCGCTGCCCCCCTCCAGTAGAGTGGCGCGGCCCCCATGGCGTGTCGGGGGCGTACGACAGCAGCCCGCTCCCCTCACTGGCCAGCGGCATACTGACGTCCACCTTCCTTCACCACACACGCGCGCCGCACCACCACCGCCAGTGCCACCACACCGCCGGAGCTCCTCACTCGCGCACTCCGTCCCCGCTCTGGGTCTCTTGCTAAACGCACTCCCGCCGATGCTTGTCACTCCGCTGGGCGCCTTCACAGGGACCGCACGCACGCTCTTCCCCTCACCTCCCTAAAGACACACCCTCAGACACACCCTCGCACATGTACACACTTAGCCAACGAGCAACGTGGGGTGATGAAGGGCTTCCTTGCCTTACAAACATGCTCGAGGACGTGGACCAACTTAGAAAGGAGTGGTGTGTGTGTGTGTGTGTGTGTGTGTGTGTGGAAGGGGGGGGGGCAACCACACACAACACACTTTTGTACATGTCAAGGCCACGCACACCCTCATGATCGCACAGATGACATAATGATACCCGACACCTGCATCAAACCACACACACACACACACACACACACACACACATACACATATGTTCACGTAATTGTACCAAAATGTATATAACTTCACAAGCAAGGAAATTATTCAGATCCACACGTTTTAAACTTTTTTTTTGTTCTGCTACACGTGCAATTCTCTCTCTTTTTTTTTTCTTCTCTCTCTCTCTCTCTCTCTCTCTCTCTCTCTCTCTCTCTCTCTCTCTCTCTCTCTCTCTCTCTCTCTCTCTCTCTCTCTCTCTCTCTCTCTTTCTTGCTCTCAATCTCTCTTTTCAGTCACGAAGGAATCTCGTTTTCTGTAATATTTTAATCATATAACATAAATGAATACGATGCAATAACTTGTAACGAATTTGAAATATTAATTTATGACAGAAAGGGAAAAAAGAATATATCAATAAAAGTAAGATTATATTTGTCGAGTCATTTTACGTAAGACTTCATCACCTACCTGTCTGTCACCTTCGTGTGTGTGTGTGTGTGTGTGTGTGTGTGTGTGTGTGTGTGTGTGTGTGTGTGTGTGCGTATGCGTGTGCGTGTGTGTGTGTGTGAGGTGTCAACATGATCCAAGTGTAGGGTAAACACAGCCCTTCGTCAGTAAACAACCCTCACTTCTTTATAAATTTTCCCCTCGTCGCCGAAGTGAAGAGGAAAAGAAAGAGAGAGAGAAAAAAACGAGAACGAAAGCGAGAGAGAATCCGTACCTCATTCCTTCCTCAAGTACAGGTACATCCCCCCCAGACACCCCTTTGTACCTGTTGATTTGCACCGGGTACCTGCATCAGTATGGGAGAAGCGCTGATTGGTCTGTCTGTGTCCCTGGGAACAGCGCGCGCGACACCTGGCGAGACTTATGGGAAACCTGGAATAAGATGAGCCGCCTGTGTGCAACCTTGCCTCTCAATTCACCTAAAATACCTGTTTACATACCTGTTTACCCTCTCCCCTTGTTTACTTAGCGCTATCTAGGCTGGGCTAAGATGCATTCCTTGTAATTTAATGAGTAGGGAAAAAATTTGCGATTTCAACCTACTTTTTTTCTATTTTTTTCCTTACCTTGGGCGTGTCAGGTAAGGAGGTCATTAATTATAGGTACAGGTAGGTGAGTAGCGTCTAGGTGTCAGCGGGAGACTCACCTGAACGCGTCTGGGAAGGTGTGCTGACTAGTGTTTCATTTATAAGCTGATTTCATGTTGGATTTAAGCTTCTGGAGTGGAGGTAAGACGCTCCTCTAAGGATTCCTGGAGGCCTCTGTTACTGCAGCAGCCTCTATTTTATTTTTTTATTTTATTTATTTTTCCTTCCTTGTTCTCTTCGTTTTTATAGTTTTTTTTTTTTTAATGGGTATTTCTATTTATTGTTTTATTTATTTTTATTGTCTTTGCATAATTGTCGTACTTTTTTTTCTCGTGTTCTTCCTCTTCTTCTTCTTCTTTTTTTTTTATCTTTTGTTTCCACTTCCTGTTCTTTCTCTTCGGTTTAGTCTTTCATTTTTTTTTTATTCCTGTTCATCTCCGTTTTCCTCTTAATATTTATCTTCTTCCTCCTCCTTATTGTCCTTTTTCTCTCTTTTCTTTCTTAAACATTGTCTTTTTTCATCTTATTTGTCCTTATCTTCTGTCTTCTTGTCCTCATTATTGTCCTTTTCTCCTCATTTTCCTCTTTTTTCATATTTTCCTTATCGTCCTATTTGTATTCATTCTTTTCCTCATTTTCCTATTTTCTCACACTTTCTTTATCATCCTACTTGTCTTCCTTACCTTTCTTGTGCTCCTCATTCTTGTCCTCCTCCTCCTCCTCCTCCTCCTCCTTCTCCACTTGTCTCCACTTCGAATTGCTGTCCTCTTCCTCTCATTCCTCTTCCTTTCTTGCCACTTCGCATCTCCATTTATCTCTCTTATCCTCTTTGTTATTCCATGCCTTCTTTGGTTCCCTTTCACCTTTCCATCCTCGCCTCCACCTCCTTCCCTCCGCCTCAGTCGTCTGTCGTAAGTATGTTTTTTTTCCCCTCTGGCAACTCCCATCCGTCGTCTGAGTCAAAACAAGAGGATTACTTCACAAAAGACGCTGTTACCGCTACTGGAGAGCCTTTGTGGCGCGTCTTAAGTAGGTATTTTAGGTATTCCAAGTCGTTTCAGCGGGAAGACACGAGGCATAAGTCAGGCATTACCGTGGAGGAAGACAGGAAGGCAAGGGAAGGCAAGGGAAGGGAATCAAGGCTGAGTTAAGAGTCTCTGGTTTGTAGGAAAAGCATTCAAATGGTTTATCATATTAAAATAAAGAATATAATCGTTTTTAATAGCTTATTCGTCTCATATGGGTGTTGTGAACGAGGTTGACAATTAAATAGGAATAAAACAGAGCTAGATGTAAGATGAGATTGCTGGCGAGGGGAGAGAGCGACAAGATTCCTGGAACGATTTATATCTGGAAAGACTATTGTACCACAGGAGAAAGTTGCATTCACGCTCTCTTCTTCCCTCTCCTCAGCAGGACGTGGGTTGTGCTTACGTTCCAGGGTTATAACTGATTGACTGGCTGACTGAGGGACTGGAAAATGAGTGCGAGGGAAGCTTTGCAGGAATAGAAGGAAGAGGGGAATAATATATGGAAGTGAGAAAGGATAGGAAGAAAAAGTTAAGTTATGGGATATGGAATGTAAGGTTAGAGAAGGAGGAAAGGATTGGAAGAAAGAATGGAAGATAGAGAAGAAGGGTTGATGTAGGGATAGACGAGAGGGTGAAAGGTGAGTAAGTGAATCAGTAATAAATAGATAGAATAAGGAGAGAGATAAAAGATAAAGAGAAGGACAGCGTGAAGGAACACAGACAAACACTTCAGTAACAAACACTTCAGTAACAAACACTTCAATAACAAAGACATAATAACAATAACAATGATAACAACAAACACTTTCAAAGCAGTATATTCTTGTTTGCTTCCTACCAAACACACCTGTCCACACACACACACCTGTTCCCACACACACCTGCCCACACACACACACCTGCCCACACACACACACCTGCCCACACACACACCTGCCCACACACACACACACCACTTAGTAATTAGCGAGAAAAGCGAACAACAAACAACAAACAAGTGCTATCATTTAATTACTAAAAAAAAAAAAAAAAAAACAGAATAAGACCAAAAAAATATACTTCAACAGACAAAAGAAAATGAAACAAAGCAAACGCAAACAAACATAAACAAACAAACACAAACACATCCAAACAGGCTCACTACAAACACTGCTTCTGAGTTTTATTTTAATTTGCACAAGACATTCTCTTCCCGCGGTGTAAGGAGCGAGATATCCTCTTAATTTAAGGAGGATCGCGCCCTTAGAGTCCCCGGGGGCAAGGCAGGGGGGGGGGAAGGGTGTGTGTGCGTGTGTGTGTGTGTGTGTGAGGCAGCGAGATGATGCATGGGTTGGCATCTCATTATGTAGAGATTCATTCTTCTTCCTGTGTGTGTGTGTGTGTGTGTGTGTGTGTGTGTGTGTGTGTGTGTGTGTGTGTGTGTGCGTGTGTATGTGTGTTTTGTTTATCTAATGTCTGTTTGTCTCTATCTTGTTGCTTATCTGTGAATGTCTTTGTTTGTGTATCTCTCTCTCTCTCTCTCTCTCTCTCTCTCTCTCTCTCTCTCTCTCTCTCTCTCTCTCTCTCTCTCTCTCTCTCTTTATTTGTTTCCATTCTTTTCCTATTACTATATTGATTTCTACCTTAAATATTGCGAATTATTCCTTCAATTTTCCTCACTTCCTTATATACATTTCTTTATTTTTTTTGTTTATAATGTTACTGATAAGCTTTATTTTTTTTTTCCTCCTCCTTCAGTTTTTTTTCCTTTGTCCTATTTTTTTTCCTTCCTCTTTCCCTTTCTCCGTCTTCGTCTCGTCTGTGCATCCATCTTCATCACGTCACACTTGCTGCATTTCATCTTCCTGGCGCCTCTATAATCTCTCCTCCTCCTCCTCTTCCTCCTCCTCCTCCTCCTATTCTCTCTCCTTTTTATTCTCTTCTCTCTCCTTTCTTCTTCCTTTTCTCTCTAACTAATTTTCCTTCTTTTTCACTTCTTCTTTTGCCTCCATCTTTCCCTTCTCTTCTCCTCTCTCCTCTCCTCTCCTCTCCTCTCCTCTCCTCTCCTCTTCTCACCTCCTTCAGCCTCGTCTTGCTAATGACATCTGTTTTTGTTTTTGTTTTTCTCTCATCTTTCGCTCATTCTTTTTCTTTCTTCCCTCCTCCTTCTCCTCCTCCTCCTCCTCCTCCTCCTCCTCCTCCTCCTCCTCCTCCTCCTCCTCCTCCTCCTCCAGTCACGTCCGTATTCATGTGTTTATCAATCGTGTCTTCTTATCTCTAATTATTTAGACTTTTATTTTTGTCTACTTTCTCTCTTATAGGCCTTCATTGATTATCCTCCTCCTCCTCCTCCTCCTCCTCCTCCTCTTCCTCCTCCTCCTCCTCCTAACGTATGCTCTTCCCTTGTTTCCTCTTCTCTCCTACTTCCCTCTTTCCTCCTCTCCTTCTCTCTTTCTCTCTTTCTCTCCCTTCCTTTGTATTTAAACTTGTGTGTATTTATAGTTCAGGTTTGTATGCACATACTTTGTCTTCCTTTGTTTATTTGTGTGTTTACGCTCTCTCTCTCTCTCTCTCTCTCTCTCTCTCTCTCTCTCTCTCTCTCTCTCTCTCTCTCTCTCTCTCTCTCTCTCTCTCTCTCTCTTTCTCGTTTCCATGCGCAAAATAAGTTACACACACACACACACACACACACACACACACACACACACACACACACACACACACACACACACACACACACACACACACACACACGGGAGCGGTGGCTGAAATATTCATGTTAAAACAGAATGTCGTCAACTATTTTAAAGTGATAAGACACTTCATGGTTTTATGCACAACACATTACCGCCGCCCGACCCTGCTTTCACTCCTCCTCCTCTCCCTCCTCCTCCTCCTCCTCCTCCTCCTCCTCCTCCTCCTCCTCCTCCTCCTCTTCCTCCTCTTCTCGTGTCTATATATAGTAACGTTGGTATGTGATGCTAAATATACGAGGTGTGTGTGTACGGTGCCAATACAATGATGCGTTAGCTGTTCAAGCAAGACCCTTCCTTTTGTCCTTCATGCCTCGAGGGAAGGGTGACGAGGAGAGGCGAGGACAAGGTGACGATGAGAGACGAGGACAAGGTGACGATGAGAGGCAAAGAGTTATGTTGTAGAAGGCAGAGAGACCGCTGTTCCTCCCTTTTAAAAGTGGACTCGAGGAACCAAGTTGGTGCTGCCATCTATTGATCGTCCTCCGCATGATGTCGTGACCTACTCAGCTTCGCGTTCTCCTCTCTCTCTCTTCCGTCCCTGCTTCTCTCTCTCTCTCTCTCTCTCTCTCTCTCTCTCTCTCTCTCTCTCTCTCTCTCTCTCTCTCTCTCTCTCTCTCTCTCTCTTCTTGCTGGGCTAAAACTGGTGAAGCAAGTAATGTTTTTGGCTAAAATTTATGTGGCGTTCTCGGAGGAAATGCTAATATTGAACCCAGTGCAAGGTGGCTCCGAAGGGCTGGCGGCAGGATCGGGAACAGCAATGCGAAGACTCCCTGGGTAGCTATGTGGAGTCTTAGGTCCTGTTTTAAGGAATTGGAAGAGTATGGTGATTTGTATAGGGCTGTGTGTGTGTGTGTGTGTGTGTGTGTGTGTGTGTGTGTGTGTGTGTGTGTGTGTGTGTGTGTGTGTGTGTGTGTGTGTATGTGTGACAAGATTGAAGTGTATTTGAAGCGAAGAGAAGCAACTCGTTTTAAAGTCATTTACACCACTACCTTTTTAATTGGATACAGTCGACACACACACACACACACACACACACACACACACACACACACACACACACACACACACACACACACACACACACACACACACACACACACACACACACACACACACACACACACACACACACACACACACACACACACTAAGTTGGCACGCACACAAAGCAGTGGGTGAGACTTCACTAATGAGATGCGGGATGTAAACAGAACTGTATGTGTGTGTGTGTGTGTGTGTGTGTGTGTGTGTAAAAGTATGAGAGAGAGAGAGAGAGAGAGAGAGAGAGAGAGAGAGAGAGAGAGAGAGAGAGAGAGAGAGAGAGAGAGAGAGAGAGAGAGAGAGAGAGAGAGAGAGAGACTCACTCACTCACTCACTCACTCACTCACTCCCCATCGCCTCCCTGTCGCCATCCAAATCCTTAGGGGGAAACATTTACATTTATAATTATCACCTGTTTTCCTCGTACCTGGAAACTACCTTAATTACAACTCATTATACTCATTTGGATGAATAAACCTTCCATCTTATTACGGCAGCCCAAGCAACACTCAAACTCACAAAATCTTACACAGTATCAAACATAAAATAAAATGAAAAAGTCACTGCTAGAAATATGAAAGATGGTATCAAGGACATCTTAGGGAGGGAAGGGAAGGGAAGGGGAGGAGGAGGAGGAGGAGGTGTAGGGGAGAGGATGATGGCGTGTTGGGAGGCGTTTGGGGAAGGCCTAGTGGTGGGGAAGGCCGGTAAGAAGGCAAGGAAAGAAGGAAAGAAAGTATGAAGTGACTATTTTCCCTGATACATTTTCTTTTGTTTTCTGAAAATGTGTTGCTTTCCTCTTCCTCTTCCTCCTCCTCCTCCTCCTCCTCCTCCTCCTCCTCCTCCTCCTCCTCCTCCTCCTCCTCCTCCTCCTCCTCCTCCTCCTCTCACGTGCATATTGGCGTGGGAGGCAGTGAAACTATTGTATCAAGGGTCAATTATATGCAAATGCAATTATCAGACATCAGACATCAGTAGCACGACACCTGTGTGTGTGTGTGTGTGTGTGTGTGTGTGTGTGTGTGTGTGTGTGTGTGTGTGTGTCTGTGTGTCTAAGTGAAACGTAGATAATTCATTTACAAGAGAGAGAGAGAGAGAGAGAGAGAGAGAGAGAGAGAGAGAGAGAGAGAGAGAGAGAGAGAGAGAGAGAGAGAGAGAGAGAGAGAGAGAGAGAATTTCTAATTACAACTTATACTGGAGTCAAAGTCATTTTTTTATTCACAAACTTCATGGAAACCTATCTTAGTCCTTCTCTTGATAATCTTTCTGTTGTTTTATGTTAATATTGAGTAAGTTCGTTGAAGACCTTAACTTGCATCACAGACATGGAAATCAGAGTTGAAATGTAGTGCCTTGTTGTAACCTGGAGTGCCAACCAATCTACAAGTGCCAAGCTGACTCTATTACTTCTATATTAAAAAGAGGATTAAAAAAAGAAGAGTAGATATAATAGTTTAAAATATATATACAATACGTGATGTGAAATGGGAGTATGATAGAGTGTTATGGAGATGGTGATGGTGGTGATGGTGATATGTATGGAAGGAAGGGAAAAGTAAGGATAATGTGACGTGGAAATGGATTATATGTGTTTGAAAAAATGGGAAACTGAAGGAAAAAAGAGTAATGTAAGGAATGTAATGTTTTTTTCCTCCTCCTATTGTCTTCATCTCGTTGTTTAGGTTTTCTTATAACACGAAGACAAGATTATGAATGAATCCTTGTCTTCATTATCTCATTATCCTTCCAAGTACTGTCTGGTGGTATCCTTATGGACTTGTTTACTCCACACATCCTACCCTCCCTCCTTTCCCTCTCTCCTATCTTGCCTCATTGTACCTTTATCTTTCATATTTCCATCTCCTCTTCCTCTTTACTCAAATTTATTCTCTATTTTATATTCTTTCTACTTTTTCCATTTCTTCTACTGTTTCTAATCTTCTCTTTCTCCTCCTCCTCCTCCTCCTCCTCCTCCTCCTCCTCCTCCTCCTCTTCACTGTCCTAATTTTTCCTTGATCTTCCATTTCTTTCTCTACGAATCCTTATCTCCAGCACCGTTTTCCTTATCTCTAACGCTCCTGTATTGTCTCTCCCATTATCTCCTCATCGCCTCGTGTCCTGTTCCGCTCATTTTCCTTATCTTTAATTATTTTCATTCTCTGTTAAGTTGCTGGAATTGGCTGATTTTCCTTCGCATTTCCTTCCTCTTTTATTTTCTTGATTTATTTTTTGTTCCTAGTTGTTTATTTATCATTCCTCTGTGCTCTCTCTCTCTCTCTCTCTCTCTCTCTCTCTCTCTCTCTCTCTCTCTCTCTCTCTCTCTCTCTCTCTCTCTCTCTCTCTCTCTCTCTCTCTCTCTCTCTCGTGCTGTCTTCCGTCTCTCATTCTTCAAGTCCTTATCACTTGGGTTTTATTCCTTCGATCATAATTCATCTTCAGGACACATCGCCTCTCCCACTTTGTCATTTCTTGCTGTAGTGTTCATCTCCCTACCCTTTCATCACCCTTCCTTCCATTATTCAACTCTCTCCTCCTTCCTTCCCTCCTTCCATCTCTCAAACTTTTTTTTTTACCCTTGTTAAAATTTTCTTCGGTGTACCCTCCTTCTCATCCCTATTCCATCCTCATTTTTTTTCCTTCTCTTTTTTTATATAAATCATCTGTTTTTCTATATTTATCGTTAACTTTCCTTCTATATTCCTTGCTTTGCTTTTATCACTC
>JAPQNM010000036.1:1828876-1831376 GCA_029783475.1 Metacarcinus magister
TCGCACTGAACTGAAATGCCATGAAGGAAAAGAAAAATAAAAATGTAAAAAAAACTCCACGAGGAATTTACATTTAAATATTCACTGATCAGTAGTAACAAGGATGAGAATTGGTCTCGATTAAAGAGAACTTGTGCTTAGTGCCACATAGCAGCTCGGCACCACCTGGCACTACCCACCTCACCCACCCTCACCCACCCTCACCCACCCTCACTTTACCTCCCCCCTCACACCTGCAAGACAAATGGCTGGGGAATACGTATTAATAGTGGAGAACGTTGAAATTTGCTGGATCTTCTCTTCCTCTTCCTCCTCCTCCTCCTCCTCCTCCTCCTCCTCCTCCTCCTCCTCCTCCTCCTCCTCCTCCTCCTCCTCCTCCTCCTCCTCCTCTAATATGCCTCCCTGTACCCACTGTAAGTCTGGAGAGTTTAAATTGCTGACACAAGGAGAGTCTTTAGGGTGAGTGGGTGGGTGCCTTTAGAAGTTATACTCTCTCGTTCCTCTTTATTTTGTGATGTACTGGGGTTTAGGTCTTTTCTCCGCCCTCTCTGGGACCCCTAAGCCTGTCCCTCTTTGGTCTTTGTGCCCCCCTGGTCTTGAAAGTTTGGTGGACATGAGCCAAGGTATTGGTTTGAGGTGGTTTTGTTTTACTTTGTTTTGTTTGTTTGTTCTTCTTGGTCCTGTTTTTATTATTGTTTGGTTTGGTGTGTTGGTGGTGGTGGTGGTGGTGGTGGTGGTGGTGGTGGTGGTGGTGGTGGTGGTGGTGGTGGTGGTCGTTGTATACAAAAAGTTGGTGTTGATCGTGATTCTTTCATTTTTCTTTTGGTAAACACACACACACACACACACACACACACACACACACACACACACACACACACACACACACACACACACACACACACACACACACACACACACACACACACACACACACACACACAGAGATAGATAGTTGAAGGGAAAGATAGATGAGTCAGTCCATAGTTGAGAAAAAGTTTGTTAAGTCTTTGGATTTATTGACAGACTTGTAATTGTTTAGATGATGAGATTAGTTGTTCAAAGAGAGAAGAAGAAAAATGTAATAATATGTAGATGATAATTATATAAACTGATAAAGCAAACATGGTTCATATAAGTTGATTAATGTAAGAGTAATTTGAAAGAACAGTTATCGATAAATTAATATGTACGATAATTACATAATATTTACAGTATGGAATAATGATAAAGATAAATGTGATGAAATATTCCCAAGAAAATGAATTGATAAAAAGAATAATTGTGAAAAAAGTGTATGATAACAAATATACAATACATTTTACAACACAAAGTAGAGATAAAAATATAGCAATTCAAACCAAAATCCCAAAATAAATAAATAAATAAACAAAAGAATCAAAATCAAACAAAAAATCTCTGAAAAAATACACAAATGAAAGAGAGAGAGAGAGAGAGAAAAAAAAAGAGAAAATAAAGAGAGACAAAAATAGCCAACGTCATGTCAGTCTGGAACAAGGTTAGCTCAGGTGATAGGAAGCAGAGGCCAGGTAACACCATCACCTTGCCCCCACCCCCCCCACCACACCTGCACCCCCCCATCACTCACCCCCCCCCCTTCTTCCACCCACCTCCACCTCACCACACATTTTTCCTCCTCCATATTGGTTTTCTTTCCACATTTCTGTATTTCTTTTTTATTTATCACTTGAAGCTTTCTCTCTCTCATTTTTTTCCCCTGCCTTCGTAACAAATATTTGATAAGATATTATTATTTTCTTCTCTATGGTATTATTTTAAAGTTTTATTATGTATTATTATTATTTTTTTAATTATGTCAAATTTAGTTGTACAGTTTTTAATTTATTTTTATCTATTTTTCTTCTTCTTTTAATTCAATTTTATATAATATGTGTATTTGACTTAATTTTCAAAAGTTTAATAAAAGTCCTTCTTTAATTAATCTTACTTCGGACCCAAAACCCTCTTCTCTTTCCTTCTCTCTACTTCCCTTTCCTCCTTCTACCACTCTCTTTACTTCCTCTTCATCTACTACTACCATACTCTTACATTCTCCTTCCCTTCCCTTCCCTTCCCTTCCCATCCTGTACTCCCTTACTCCCATCTATCTTCGCGTCCTACTTCCCTTTACGTCCCACCTGCCCACCTGCCTCTTACCTGCTTCCGGACACCAATTTACGTGGCCCGCCTGTCACTGGTCTGCCCACGTGTTTGCGTTCCGTAAGGCGACCCGGATGTGTTAAAACAGGGTTACAGATCAGTGACTTGCCCAAATGGAAATGGTTTAGTTCCTCCTCCTCCTCCTCCTTCTCCTACTCCTCCAACTACTACTACTACTACTTCTCCTCCTTTTCCTCCTCCTCCTCTCCTCCTCCTCCTCCTCCTCCTCCTCTTCTTCCCCTTTGCGTGTGGTGTGATAAATGGCAGAGGAAACTTTTCTGAACATTTCAACAGCTGTCCTGACTGTGGCTTCTGCTCT
>JAPQNM010000036.1:1833876-1863364 GCA_029783475.1 Metacarcinus magister
TCAGATGCTGCAATGATATTTCAAATATCTCTAATAGCTTTTGAGAAAATGAGGCGGAAAGTCATGTTTTAAATATATATATAGTTTCATTTTACTGCGTAATTATTAATCATAGAACAAATATTCATAATGAAAGTTGTACAGTTTAATTAGTTCTATCAGATGCTGCAATGATATTTCCAATATCTCTAATAGCTTTCGAGAAAATGAGGAGGAAAGTAATTTTATAAATAAATATATAGTTTTATTTTACTGCGTAATTATTAGTCATAGAACTAATATTCATGATAAAAGTTGTACAGTTTAATTAGGTATATCAGATGCTGCAATGAGATTTCCAATATCTCTAATAGCTTTCGAGAAAATGAGGAGGAAAGTCATGTTTTAAATAAATATATAGTTTTATTTTACTGCGTAATTATTAGTCATAGAACAAATATTCATAATGAAAGTTGTACAGTTTAATTAGGTATATCAGATGCTGCAATGATATTTCCAATATCTCTAATAGCTTTCGAGAAAATGAGGAGGAAAATCATGTTTTCAATAAATATATAGTTTAGTTTTACTGCGTAATTATTAGTCATAAAACAAATATTCATAATGACAGTTGTACAGTATAATTAGGTACATCAGATGCTGCAATGATATTTCCAATATCTCTAATAGCTTTCGAGAAAATGAGGAGGAAAGTCATGTTTTAAATAAATATATAGTTTAATATTCCTGCGTAATTATTAGTCATAGAACAAATATTCATAATGACAGTTGTACAGTTTAATTAGGTATATCAGATGCTGCAATGAGATTTCCAATATCTCTAATAGCTTTCGAGAAAATGAGGAGGAAAATTATGTTTTGGAAAAAAGTTACGGTTTAATTTTACTTCGTAATTATTAGTCATAGAACAAATATTCATATTGACAGTTGTACAGTTTAATTAGGTATATCAGATGCTGCAATGATATTTCCAATATCTCTAATAACTTTCGAGAAAATGAGGAGGAAAGTCATATTTTAAATAAATATATAGTTTAATTTTACTGCGTAATTATGAGTCATAGAACAAATATTCATAATGAAAGTTGTACAGTTTAATTAGGTATATCAGATGCTGCAATGCTATTTCCAATATCTCTAATAGCTTTCGAGAAAATGAGGAGGAAATTTCCGTTTTAAATAAATATATAGTTTTATTTTACTGCGTAATTATTAGTCATAGAACAAATATTCATAATGAAAGTTGTACAGTTTAATTAGGTATATCAGATGCTGCAAAGATATTTCCAATATCTCTAATAACTTTAGAGAAAATGAGGAGGAAAGTCATGTTTTAAATAAATATATAGTTTCATTTTACTCCGTAATTATTAGTCATGGAACAAATATTCATAATGAACGTTGTACAGTTTAATTAGGTATATCAGATGCTGCAATGATATTTCCAATATCTCTAATAGCTTTAGAGAAAATGAGGAGGAAAGTCATGTTTTAAATAAATATATAGTTTCATTTTACTGCGTAATTATTAGTCATAGAACAAATATTCATAATGAAAGTTGTACAGTTTAGTTAGGTATATCAGATGCTGCAATGATATTTCCAATATCTCTAATAGCTTTTGAGAAAATGAGGATGAAAGTCATGTTATAAATATATATATAGTTTCATTTTACTGCGTAATTATTAGTCATAGAACAAATATTCATAATGAAAGTTGTACAGTTTAATTAGTTCTATCAGATGCTGCAATGATATTTCCAATATCTCTAATAGCTTTCGAGAAAATGAGGAGAAAAGTAATTTTATAAATAAATATATAGTTTTATTTTACTGCGTAATTATTAGTCATAGAACTAATATTCATAATGAAAGTTGTACAGTTTAATTAGGTCTATCAGATGCTGCAATGATATTTCCAATATCTCTAATAGCTTTCGAGAAAATGAGGAGGAAAATTATGTTTTGGAAAAAAGATACGGTTTAATTTAATTCGTAATTATTAGTCATAGAACAAATATTCATATTGACAGTTGTAGAGTTTAATTAGGTCCATCAGATGCTGCAATGATATTTCTAATATCTCTAATAGCTTTCGAGAAAATGAGGAAGAAAGTAATTACAAAAAAAGAAAAATTCAATATTTATTAGTCCTAGAGCAAATATTCATAATGACAGTTGTAGATTTTAATTAGGTGTATCAGATGCTGCAATGATATTTCCAATATCTCTAATAGCTTTCGAAAGAATGAAGAGGAAAGTCAAGTTTTCATATAAATATACGGTTTCATTTTACTCCGTAATTATTAGTCATAGAACAAATATTCATAATAACAGTTGTACAGTTTAATTAGGTATATCAGATGCTGCAATGATATTTCCAATATCTCTAATAGCTTTCGAGAAAATGAGGAGGAAAGTCATGTTTTAATAAATGTATAGTTTAATTTTACTGCGTAATTATTAGTCATAGAACAAATATTCATAATGAAAGTTGTATAGTTTAATTAGGTCTATCAGATGCTGCAATGATATTTCCAATATCTCTAATAGCTTTCGAGAAAATGAGGAGGAAAGTCATATTTTAAATAAATATAAAGTTTCATTTTACTGCGTAATTATGAGTCATAGAACAAATATTCATAATGAAAGTTGTACAGTTTAATTAGGTCTATCAGATGCTGCAATGATATTTCCAATATCTCTAATAGCTTTCGAGAAAATGAGGAGGAAAGTCATGTTTTAAATAAATATATAGTTTAATTTTACTGCGTAATTATGAGTCATAGAACAAATATTCATAATGAAAGTTGTACAGTTTAATTAGGTCTATCAGATGCTGCAATGATATTTCCAATATCTCTAATAGCTTTCGAGAAAATGAGGAGGAAAGTCATATTTTAAATAAATATAAAGTTTCATTTTACTGCGTAATTATGAGTCATAGAACAAATATTCATATTGACAGTTGTAGAGTTTAATTAGGTCCATCAGATGCTGCAATGATATTTCTAATATCTCTAATAGCTTTCGAGATAATGAGGAAGAAAGTAATTACAAAAAAAGAAAAATTCAATATTTATTAGTCCTAGAGCAAATATTCATAATGACAGTTGTAGATTTTAATTAGGTTTATCAGATGCTGCAATGATATTTCCAATATCTCTAATAGCTTTCGAAAGAATGAAGAGGAAAGTTAAGTTTTCATATAAATATACGGTTTCATTTTACTCCGTAATTATTAGTCATAGAACAAATATTCATAATAACAGTTGTACAGTTTAATTAGGTATATCAGATGCTGCAATGATATTTCCAATATCTTTAATAGCTTTCGAGAAAATGAGGAGGAAAGTCATGTTTTAAATAAATATATAGTTTTATTTTACTGCGTAATTATTAGTCATAGAACAAATATTCATAATGAAAGTTGTACAGTTTAATTAGGTCTATCAGATGCTGCAATGATATTTCCAATATCTCTAATAGCTTTCGAGAAAATGAGGAGGAAAATCATGTTTTCAATAAATATATAGTTTAGTTTTACTGCGTAATTATTAGTCATAAAACAAATATTCATAATGAAAGTTGTACAGTATAATTAGGTACATCAGATGCTGCAATGATATTTCCAATATCTCTAATAGCTTGCGAGAAAATGAGGAGGAAAGTCATGTTTTAAATAAATATATAGTTTAATATTCCTGCGTAATTATTAGTCATAGAACAAATATTCATAATGACAGTTGTACAGTTTAATTAGGTATATCAGATGCTGCAATGAGATTTCCAATATCTCTAATAGCTTTCGAGAAAATGAGGAGGAAAATTATGTTTTGGAAAAAAGTTACGGTTTAATTTTACTTCGTAATTATTAGTCATAGAACAAATATTCATATTGACAGTTGTACAGTTTAATTAGGTATATCAGATGCTGCAATGATATTTCCAATATCTCTAATAACTTTCGAGAAAATGAGGAGGAAAGTCATATTTTAAATAAATATATAGTTTAATTTTACTGCGTAATTATGAGTCATAGAACAAATATTCATAATGAAAGTTGTACAGTTTAATTAGGTATATCAGATGCTGCAATGCTATTTCCAATATCTCTAATAGCTTTCGAGAAAATGAGGAGGAAATTTCCGTTTTAAATAAATATATAGTTTTATTTTACTGCGTAATTATTAGTCATAGAACAAATATTCATAATGAAAGTTGTACAGTTTAATTAGGTATATCAGATGCTGCAAAGATATTTCCAATATCTCTAATAACTTTAGAGAAAATGAGGAGGAAAGTCATGTTTTAAATAAATATATAGTTTCATTTTACTCCGTAATTATTAGTCATGGAACAAATATTCATAATGAACGTTGTACAGTTTAATTAGGTATATCAGATGCTGCAATGATATTTCCAATATCTCTAATAGCTTTAGAGAAAATGAGGAGGAAAGTCATGTTTTAAATAAATATATAGTTTCATTTTACTGCGTAATTATTAGTCATAGAACAAATATTCATAATGAAAGTTGTACAGTTTAGTTAGGTATATCAGATGCTGCAATGATATTTCCAATATCTCTAATAGCTTTTGAGAAAATGAGGAGGAAAGTCATGTTTTAAATATATATATAGTTTCATTTTACTGCGTAATTATTAGTCATAGAACAAATATTCATAATGAAAGTTGTACAGTTTAATTAGTTCTATCAGATGCTGCAATGATATTTCCAATATCTCTAATAGCTTTCGAGAAAATGAGGAGAAAAGTAATTTTATAAATAAATATATAGTTTTATTTTACTGCGTAATTATTAGTCATAGAACTAATATTCATAATGAAAGTTGTACAGTTTAATTAGGTCTATCAGATGCTGCAATGATATTTCCAATATCTCTAATAGCTTTCGAGAAAATGAGGAGGAAAATTATGTTTTGGAAAAAAGATACGGTTTAATTTAATTCGTAATTATTAGTCATAGAACAAATATTCATATTGACAGTTGTAGAGTTTAATTAGGTCCATCAGATGCTGCAATGATATTTCTAATATCTCTAATAGCTTTCGAGAAAATGAGGAAGAAAGTAATTACAAAAAAAGAAAAATTCAATATTTATTAGTCCTAGAGCAAATATTCATAATGACAGTTGTAGATTTTAATTAGGTGTATCAGATGCTGCAATGATATTTCCAATATCTCTAATAGCTTTCGAAAGAATGAAGAGGAAAGTCAAGTTTTCATATAAATATACGGTTTCATTTTACTCCGTAATTATTAGTCATAGAACAAATATTCATAATAACAGTTGTACAGTTTAATTAGGTATATCAGATGCTGCAATGATATTTCCAATATCTCTAATAGCTTTCGAGAAAATGAGGAGGAAAGTCATGTTTTAATAAATGTATAGTTTAATTTTACTGCGTAATTATTAGTCATAGAACAAATATTCATAATGAAAGTTGTATAGTTTAATTAGGTCTATCAGATGCTGCAATGATATTTCCAATATCTCTAATAGCTTTCGAGAAAATGAGGAGGAAAGTCATATTTTAAATAAATATAAAGTTTCATTTTACTGCGTAATTATGAGTCATAGAACAAATATTCATAATGAAAGTTGTACAGTTTAATTAGGTCTATCAGATGCTGCAATGATATTTCCAATATCTCTAATAGCTTTCGAGAAAATGAGGAGGAAAGTCATGTTTTAAATAAATATATAGTTTAATTTTACTGCGTAATTATGAGTCATAGAACAAATATTCATAATGAAAGTTGTACAGTTTAATTAGGTCTATCAGATGCTGCAATGATATTTCCAATATCTCTAATAGCTTTCGAGAAAATGAGGAGGAAAGTCATATTTTAAATAAATATAAAGTTTCATTTTACTGCGTAATTATGAGTCATAGAACAAATATTCATATTGACAGTTGTAGAGTTTAATTAGGTCCATCAGATGCTGCAATGATATTTCTAATATCTCTAATAGCTTTCGAGAAAATGAGGAAGAAAGTAATTACAAAAAAAGAAAAATTCAATATTTATTAGTCCTAGAGCAAATATTCATAATGACAGTTGTAGATTTTAATTAGGTTTATCAGATGCTGCAATGATATTTCCAATATCTCTAATAGCTTTCGAAAGAATGAAGAGGAAAGTCAAGTTTTCATATAAATATACGGTTTCATTTTACTCCGTAATTATTAGTCATAGAACAAATATTCATAATAACAGTTGTACAGTTTAATTAGGTATATCAGATGCTGCAATGATATTTCCAATATCTCTAATAGCTTTCGAGAAAATGAGGAGGAAAGTCATGTTTTAAATAAATATATAGTTTCATTTTACTGCGTAATTATTAGTCATAGAACAAATATTCATAATGAAAGTTTTACAGTTTAATTAGGTCTATCAGATGCTGCAATGATATTTCCAATATCTCTAATAGCTTTCGAGAAAATGAGGAGGAAAGTCATATTTTAAATAAATATAAAGTTTCATTTTACTGCGTAATTATGAGTCATAGAACAAATATTCATAATGAAAGTTGTACAGTTTAATTAGGTCTATCAGATGCTGCAATGATATTTCCAATATCTCTAATAGCTTTCGAGAAAATGAGGAGGAAAGTCATGTTTTAAATAAATATATAGTTTAATTTTACTGCGTAATTATTAGTCATAGAACAAATATTCATAATGAAAGTTGTACAGTTTAATTAGGTCTATCAGATGCTGCAATGATATTTCCAAAATCTCTAATAGCTTTCGAGAAAATGAGGAGGAAAGTCATATTTTAAATAAATATAAAGTTTCATTTTACTGCGTAATTATGAGTCATAGAACAAATATTCATAATGAAAGTTGTACAGTTTAATTAGGTCTATCAGATGCTGCAATGATATTTCCAATATCTCTAATAGCTTTCGAGAAAATGAGGAGGAAAGTCATGTTTTCAATAAATATATAGTTTCATTTTACTGCGTAATTATTAGTCATAAAACAAATATTCATAATGACAGTTGTACAGTATAATTAGGTACATCAGATGCTGCAATGATATTTCCAATATCTCTAATAGCTTTTGAGAAAATGAGGAGGAAAGTCATATTTTAAATAAATATATAGTTTAATTTTACTGCGTAATTATGAGTCATAGAACAATTATTCATAATGAAAGTTGTACAGTTTAATTAGGTCTATCAGATGCTGCAATGATATTTCCAATATCTCTAATAGCTTGCGAGAAAATGAGGAGGAAAGTCATGTTTTAAATAAATATATAGTTTAATATTCCTGCGTAATTATTAGTCATAGAACAAATATTCATAATGACAGTTGTACAGTTTAATTAGGTATATCAGATGCTGCAATGAGATTTCCAATATCTCTAATAGCTTTCGAGAAAATGAGGAGGAAATTCATATTTTAAATAAATATATAGTTTCATTTTACTGCGTAATTATTAGTCATAGAACAAATATTCATATTGACAGTTGTACAGTTTAATTAGGTATATCAGATGGTGCAATGATATTTCCAATATCTCTAATAGCTTTTGAGAAAATGAGGAGGAAAGTCATATTTTAAATAAATATATAGTTTAATTTTACTGCGTAATTATGAGTCATAGAACAAATATTCATAATGAAAGTTGTACAGTTTAATTAGGTCTATCAGATGCTGCAATGATATTTCCAATATCTCTAATAGCTTTCGAGAAAATGACGAGGAAATTTCCGTTTTAAATAAATATATAGTTTTATTTTACTGTGTAATTATTAGTCATGGAAGAAATATTCGTAATGACAGTTGTACAGTTTAATTAGGTATTACAGATGCTGCAATGATATTTCCAATATCTCTAATAGCTTTCGAGAAAATGAGGAGGAAAGTCATGTTTTAAATAAATATATAGTTTCATTTTACTGCGTAATTATTAGTCATAGAACAAATATTCATAATGAAAGTTGTACAGTATAATTAGGTATATCAGATGCTGCAATGATATTTCCAATATCTCTTTCTACTTCTTTTCTTTCTTCTTTTCTTCCTTCCTTCCTTCCTTCCTTTATTCCTTCTTCCCTTCCGTTCTTACCTCCTTTTCTCTTTCATTTTATCTCTTACCATCCAGGCTTCTTTCATTCCTCCTCTCTATGTTTTTCTCATCTCTTCCTTCCTTCTTTCTCGACTCTATATTTTTTTTCTTTCCATTAGTTCTTTCTTCCTTCTTTCGTTCCTTCCTTCTCCTTTTCTTAAGTCCGTTCTCAATATTTGCATCTTCTCTCTCTCTCTCTCTCTCTCTCTCTCTCTCTCTCTCTCTCTCTCTCTCTCTCTCTCTCTCTCTCTCTCTCTCTCTCTCTCTCGCTCTCTCTCTCTCTCCTTACTTCCCAGTTCTCTCATTTTCCTTTTTTCAACAGTTATTTTGTCATTTCTTTCTTCTTCCCTTCCTTCCTTCCTCCTCTCATTCGCTACGTTTTCTTGCTTTCCCTCTTTCCTTACTTCTCTTCTCTCGTTTTATGTTCTCATCCTATTTTTGCTTTCTCCTTCTTTCCTTCTTTGTATTTTCTCATTTTCTTCTTTGTATTCCTCGCTTCTTCATCTTTCGTCTCTCTTCTTTTATCTTTTTATCTCTTTCTTTCTTTCTTTCTTTCTTCTATTTCTTTTTCTCTTATATTGCGTTCCTTGCTCCCCTCCCTATTTTTACTAATACTCTCTCTCTCTCTCTCTCTCTCTCTCTCTCTCTCTCTCTCTCTCTCTCTCTCTCTCTCTCTCTCTCTCTCTCTCTCTCTCTCTCTCTCTCTCTCTCTCATATCCTTTCTGAATGTCTTGGTTCTCACATAACTTACACTTTCATGTTCCTTCTCTCTCTCTTGCTTTCTCTCTCTTTTTCTTTTCGTTCTTTCTGCATAATTTTTTTCGTCTTCTTCTCTCCTCCTTTCATCAATTTTTTTGTTATGTCTCGTGTTTCTATAGATTTTGTAGGTTTGTTTTATTTCTTATTTATTTGTATTTTTTCTTGTATTCTCTTCTCTTCCTTTCTTCATTTATTTTGTTTTCATTATTCCCTTTTTTGTTTGGTTTTCTGTCCTTGTCATTATTTCCTCTTGTTTTTCCCTCTCCCTTTATTCCTCCTTCTTATCATCCTCTTTCTCTCTCTTACTCCTTTCGTAATTTCCATTTTTCTTCCTTCCTTCAGCATCTTTCACCCTATTTACTCTATTCTCTCCATCCATCTCTATTTACCTTCCTTCCTTCCTTCCCTTCCTCCTTCCTTCCCTTTCCCTCCCTCCCTTCTTACCCTGTCCTCTCTCCCTTCTTTCCTTCTCTTCATACCCTCTCTTTCTTGCATTCGTACCCTGCCCTTCCTTCCCTCCTTTCTTCCCTTCTCCTCCTTCCTTCCCACCTTCCCTCCATACCCTTTCCTTCTCTCCCTCCCTCCCTCCCATCTTTTATACCCTTCAGTACCTCACAATCCTCCTGAAAGAACTAGAAGCTATCAATAAAACCTTTCTAGCGACCTTCCTTCATTAACTCTATTTTGATCGAGGTGCAAAATGCCATGGCAAAGGAAGCGAAGCAAGATATTGAAGTGAATATTATTTCCGCTCTTCTCCAGGTGTTTATGGAGAGGGGAAAGGGAAAAGGGAGGGAAAAGGAAAGAATAGGAAGGGGAAAAGGCAAAGGGAAAGGGAGGGAAAAAGGGAAAGGGGGAAAAGGCAAAGGGAAAGGGAGGGAAAAAGGGAAAGGGGAAAAGGAAGTGAAAAGGAAGGGGAAAAGGGAAGGGAAAGGGAGAGAAAAGGGAAAAAAGACAAGGATGAAATGACAAGCGAGGGGAAAGAGGAGGAACACATAGGAACACATAGGAAGAACAGAGGAGGAGGAAGAGGAGGAGAAGAAGAAGAAGAAGAAGAAGGTGGTGACATAAGGTAAGGTTAGGTAATGTGAAACAAGAACCTAGTGTATCTTTTCTCAACGTGAAGTGATTAAGAGGAGGAAGAGGTGGCGGCGTCTCCTGTCTCATGTAATATTCAGAATAACTTGGCCCCTTCAAGAACGTGCCCTTCCTCCCCTTTCCCTCCCCTTCCTCCCCCTTCCTTCCCCTTCCTCCCCCTTCCTTCGAGGCTCCATAGGGACATCTCACGGGTCTTTGTACCTCGCTTGTGTGTGGAGGGTTAGAGAGAGAGAGAGAGAGAGAGAGAGAGAGAGAGAGAGAGAGAGAGAGAGAGAGAGAGAGAGAGAGAGAGAGAGAGAGAGAGAGAGAGAGAGAGAGAGAGAAAAAAAAAGATATCCATTTCTTATCATCAAATGTTGCTGTTCATTTAATTTCCTTTTAGACAGCAAGAAATATATACAAAAAAAAAATATATATGTACCTTTGCTTTTTGTTATGCTTAAAATTATCTCATTACTCCTGGCTAATGAAATATAAAGTACCTGCCTGTTAGCCTCGCCATCAATTAACAGATTACAGCTAATGACCATAGTAATAATAATAATGATAATAATAATGAGAGAGAAAAAGAGAGATTGAGAGAGAGAGAGAATGTTTAAGGGAGGAAGGTACACTCTAAGGAAACAGGGAAGAGTTATGAGAGTAAAGGAAGAAGAGAGGAGGGAGGAGGAGGAAGAAGGAAAGAAGGGAAGAGGATGAAATGCAAACTGTGGTAAAATGACTTTAATATATCAATAGTAGTAGTAGTAGTAGTAGTAATAGTAATAGTAATAGTAGTAGTAGTAATAGTAGTAATAGTCTGCAAAAACAAGTCCCCTTTGAGAGTGTCAGGCGATTCGAATTCACAGTCATTTACATACTAATTAGACACAAATCACAGACAAAAACGCTATTACCTCTTATATCCCCTCCTCTTCCTCCTCCTCCTCCTCCTCCTCCTCCTCCTCCTCCTCCTCCTCCTCTTCGGCTTCCTCCTCCTAGACGACCCTTGAATTCATGCTGGGAGAGGAGGAGGAGGAGGAGGAGGAAGAGCAGCAGCCAGAATCCCTGACAAGCATCCTCTGACCCTTGGCATCCTCCTGCTCGTCCAATTTTCTCGTGTCCCTTGTGACGTTTTCTCTCCCGAATTATGTCCCGTTCAAGATGGCTTTCCGGGGCCCCTGACGTGTGTGTGTGTGTGTGTGTGTGTGTGTGTGTGTGTGTGTGTGTGTGTGTGTGTGTGTGTGTGTGTGTGTGTGTGTGTGTGTGTGTGTGTGCTTTAATGGTTTTTTTATTATTATTTTTTGGGGTAAGTTTGGTAATGTTTTTTTTTCTAGTTAGTAAGCCGTTGTATTATTATTTTTTTTTTGGCAGTTGTTTTTGCAGTTTTCGTGTTGCGTGTTGGGTGTGTTGCGTGTGTTGCGTGTTGCGTGTGTTGCGTGTGTTGCGTGTGTTGCGTGCGTTGCGTGTGTGTGCGTTTGAATGACGGGGTGCAAACACTGTGTAATCTGGTAATGCAGTGAGCGAGCTATTGATTCCAAGCTTAAACATAATGACTGTTTTGTGACTGCTGCCAAAGTCCACTTCACAATATAATGACACTGTTTTTTTTTTATTATTAATTTTAGGCTGGATGGGAGGGGGCTAAGGGGGAGGCTAAAGGGGGGCGGTAGTAACATTTTTCAATATAATTATACTTTTTTTCCATCCTTCATTATGCTCATTTATATATCATGAGGCGTGGTAGGACTTGTATATATATTTTTTCTTTTTTTCTTCCCCTTTGAGTAGTTTATATATATCCCTCATTAAGTGGTGTTGAGGTGGTGTTGGTACAGGTAATGCCTAGGTAAGGGTGTTGTTGATGGGTGTAATCCTCCCTCAATGGTTTCTAAGCCTATTACTTATGATATAATTGGTTAGAAGTTAAGTCTATGTTTACGTGTTGAAAAAAAGGGCACGGACATTATTTTATCTCTTTTTTATTTCTCTCTCTATTCTCTCTCATATCCGTCATCAATTTTCCTATTTTTCTCGATCTAATTCATGTATTTAATCATTCCCTTTCATTACCTTTCCTTCCCTTCCCTCTAATCCCCAAAACTCTGAACAAAATGCTGAAAATATTAACAACATACAAACTTACCTGAAACTAGAAAATTACCTGAACACAAGCACAAAAATATCACCAAACTCAGCCTTGAAACAGAGAATCAACCTCACATTTTGACTCTTCCTAGGTATGCAGATATAATTTTCACCTTATTTTACTCCTTAACTACACCTTTGAGCTTCTAACTACCTCTAACTACCTCTTCATACACCTGCCGCTACACCTGTTACCTGTGTATGTGTGTGTGTGTTTTGCAGGTGACACAGGTGAGGAGGACTTGAAATGCAGGACTTAGGAGGCGAGGTTTCCTACGCCAGTAAGTCTCCTGCATAAAGTTATTCCCTCGTGTGTTCCCTGGAAGTTATGTGTTAAGGGGTTGGAGGGAGCAGGGGGGGCGGGGCGTGTGTGTGTGTGTGTGTGTGTGTGTGTGTGTGTGTGTGTGTGTGTGTGTGTGTGTGTGTGTGTGTGTGTGTGTGTGTGTGTTGCAAGGCTGTGGATATTTAGCTCAAGTGTTGCAGGTGGATAAGCGATCATGCACACTCTGTAAATTAAAGTCAGTCAGTTTAAGAGAAGATTTTCCAATGTGTGTGTGTGTGTTGTGTGTGTGTGTGTGTGAGTGTGAGTGTGTGAGTGTGAGTGTGAGTGTGAGTGTGTGTTGAAGAGAGGCTATCTGTCGCTTGCTCTTCGTCACTGTTGGAAAAAAAGATGAAAGAATTTACATTGTGTTGAGGAAAATGCAGTGTCTTCTTCATTAACGGTGCCACGGCTCACTGATCAGAGTTTTGTTTAGTGTTCCTTTAATTACGAGAAGAATGCACACCCTCACCTGTCCTCGGGCACGCCTCCCCACCCACCCACCCTCCACACCCACCTGTGTAATCAAGGAAGAGTGAACAACGTGTGCTGGAATGTTAATTATTCATAGTGGAAACATGCCATCATTCTCTCCTCCCCTTGCATCCCTCTCCATCCCTTCCCATCCTCTCTCCACCTCTCTCCACCCCTCTCCACCCCTCTCCACCCCCTCTCCATCCCTCTCCTCCCCTAAACATCCCTTGAAGCAAACGCACAGAGTAATTTCTCCACCCCGTCCGCCCATTTCTGTCAGTTAATACCGCCGGTAATGCATCAGAACGTGATTTTAAGCCGCCAACACGCAGCCGTTGTTAACATTCCTATATTACGTCGTATGTTGGGAGCAAAATAAGACAAATAACGAGGATAACTCTCTCTCCTCCTCCTCCTCCTCCTCCTCCTCCTCCTCCTCCTCCTCCTCCTCCTCCTCCTCCTCCACGCTATGAGAGAACTACTGATGGAGGTAATCTAAGTGCTTTCCTGCGCGTGACTCTCAAACACATGCAGAAACTAGCCCTTAATTACATCCATGAACTGTTTAATGCATTAAGAACTACAACTGTGTATACATGCTGCATACAGTACTACGCTATGTATGTTTATATGTCATGTGGAGAATGTTATGTGGTGTAGTTATTAATTACGTCAACTTAATGAATAGACGAGAAGGCAGGTTAATTTAAGATCATATCACCGCCTTCCTGTTAAGACAAATGTGATGGTAGTAAGGTAGTGTATCGTCTCCCCATCAATACCACATCAATATAGTGTTACCTAGTGTTATGAAAAGTACTTACAGTCAGCGGTGTTTGCTAGGAGAACGTGGAAGTAATCTGACGACTACCTCACAATATTTTCTTCTTCCTGACGTGTGTGGGGAGGACGAGGCAGCGAGGCGAGGAAGGAAGGTGCAGCCAATTGTGAAGGCTGACGAGAAATGTGATCTTACCTTACCTGAGTCCCAACACTAATTAGTTCTTACCTGGCGAGTCTTGAGCTTGGGCTGCACTTGTTCGTGTCTAGCAAGAGAATGTGATGATTGCCTGAAAGTGATCTCTCTCTCTCTCTCTCTCTCTCTCTCTCTCTCTCTCTCTCTCTCTCTCTCTCTCTCTCTCTCTCTCTCTCTCTCTCTCTCTCTCTCTCTCTCTCTCTCTCTCAGGTAGAAAAGGTTAATGAGAATGAGAATTATAATGATGTGGTTAGATTTATGTTCATTCACCTCTTCCTACTTTCCACTTCTTCCTCTTCCTCATCTTTATTATTCTCTCTACCTTCTACTCTCCTCCTCCTCCTCCTCCTCCTCGTCCTCGTCCTCGTGCCTTTCCTCATCCTTCCTCACGTTCTTGCTGTAATATTCGCCTCGTATTAAAAGTGCCTCGCTTCTTTGCCTTTCCCGGAACGCTACCCAGACGCCAAACACCACCTCATTATCAGTGTTATGAGGGTGTCGCCCAGCCAGCCCTGCCTCCCTCTCATGCCGAGCTGACTCCTGCTTACCAACCAAGGAAGCAACGACGTCTCCAGGTGGTAGGAAGGTGGAGGAAGATGGAAAGGAGGAATGAGAGAGGATGAAGGAGGAGACAGGAGTAGAGAATGAAGGAGGAATGAGGGAAAAGATGAAGGAAAGGAAAGAAGTGTGTAAGGATGTTTTTGTGATGAAGTAAGGGAGGTGTGGAAAACAGATTACTTATGTGTGTGTGTGTGTGTGTGTGTGTGTGTGTGTGTGTGTGTGTGTGTGTGTGTGTGTGTGTGTGTGTGTGTGTGTGTGTGTGTGTGTGTGTGTGTGTGTGTGTCTTTTCTTCTTCCTCCCTTTTATTATCCTCTTTATCCTATCTTTCTTCTGCTCTTTAACCTTTTTCCTCCTCCTCCTCTTCCTCCTCCTCCTCCTCCTCCTCCTCCTCCTCCTCCTCCTCCTCCTCCTTCTCCTCCTCTTGAAAAAAAACTGCAGTTAGCATTTCGTTGTCATGTGAAGGACAGGTTGGGAGCTTGTTCTCTCTCTCTCTCTCTCTCTCTCTCTCTCTCTCTCTCTCTCTCTCTCTCTCTCTCTCTCTCTCTCTCTCTCTCTCTCTCTCTCTCTCTCTCTCTCTCTCTCTCTCTCCCATTGTTCCTTTTTTCTCGTCGTTTTATCTTATTTTTTATCTTCCTGTTTTGTCTTTGCGCCTCTTGCGTGTCTTTTGTCTTTCCTCTCGTTTTCTTTACCCTCGTGGCATCATTTTCCTTCCACTCCTTCCACTCCTTCCACTCCTTTCCCTCCCACCCACTCACCCTCATCTCCCCTCTTCTCCCCTCTCCTCCTCACTCACTCTGTCCATGAACTCAGGTTAAGGGCGGTGAGAATAGAATCAGAGAAAGAGAGAGAGAAGGAAAGAGAGAGATAGTGAGAGAAAAAAAGAGAGAAAGAGAGATTTTTGAGCTACTTTTCGTGATCCTAGAAAAGCTATATGAAACAAACTTAAACGAATTTTTTTTTTTTGGGGGGGTAATTCTAAGTAACCAGATCGTCTTAATGTCTCGTGTGTGTGTGTGTGTGTGTGTGTGTGTGTGTGTGTGTGTGTGTGTGTGTGTGTGTGTGTGTGTGTGTGTGTGTGTGTGTGTGTGTGTGTGCGAGGTATTAAAGATGGTTATACTCTTTTTATTGTGTCCTATTTCTTGCTAATGTCTGGCTGTCGCGTCTGTCCGTGGGGGGAGGAAAAAGGGGGGGGAGGGGGAGGGGGGGAGACTTAAGAAAATGTTTTTTGGGGGGTGTGTTAGCCATACTGTGCGATGCTCTCTTTTTCCTCCTTTTTCCTTTTCTTTCCCTTTTAATACCTTTTCTCCTCCCCGTTTTCTCTCCTCCTCCTCCTCCTCCTCGTGGCCTTTTCTCTTTAACCTTCAGCGTCTTACACAGTCCCTCCAGCCTCACCAGTTTTCCCTGATGGCCAAGAAGCACCAGCATGCCACTCTACTTAAGTCTCCCATCATTCCCTGCGAAGAGTCACAGAAAGGAAAAAGGAAACATAACGAGCAGCACCCATTATGCCTTAAACCCTCCCACGTTTTCTATATCGTGCTGGAAAATGGGAAGGGGGAAGATATTTTTAAGTGTGTGGGAGAGAGGGGTGGCCTGTTGCCTCTTCCAGGGAAATAGGCGCATGGCTGGTTTTTGGAAGGGGAAAAGAAGGGAAGGGAAGGGAAGGGAAGGGAAGGGAAGGGATGTTGAATGAGCTCTTGGATAAAAGTTGCTTAATTGAAGAGCGGAAACTCGCGGCTCAGATGCGAGTTACCGAGGAACTTTTATTTATGTGATGTGGAGATTGAGGGATGAGAAACGGAGCGTGTGACGAGGAGGGGGATGAAGGTTGTATGTGGGGGGGGGGGAAGGAGGAGGGGGGTGAAGGATATATTACTAAGGCCATGTCATGATTACAAAACCTCTTTCTTCACTAAATCCATATGTTTCTTACACTCTTCTCTTGTCTTTAATCACTAAGTACAAACACGATATAATTGGGGTCCTAATATCTCTTTACTGCAGCCTCTGTATCACCATCTTAGGCTTACGTGTCCTCACCAGCTGCTGTCGCATAATTTTAACGTAACTTAGCATAGCAGCTGTTGTCCTCGTCTATTATAATCCTCCCATCAGTTCCTTCCCTCATGTATGTGTGTATATGTGTGTGTGTGTGTGTGTGTGTCAGAGAGGGGGTTCCGCGTGGCCTCCCTCTACCGCTGCTACCACAATACTGCCAACACTGACCATCGTAAACTATATCCTCCCCCATAGAAGTTGAATTAAAGGCGAGTAATCGGAGGCTATGGTAGTGGACCTTAGTAGCCTCGTAACATAAGGGCCAGAGTTCCCTTTTTTGCCTCCTTATCGGGAAGGGGCGAGAGTGGAGGATGGAGGAAGAGAAATGATACGTCTTTCTACGCTAAGGGTTGAAAGATGACGACGTGGATAATGGAAGTAGAAAGAATTGCTGCTGAAATGAGTGGTGAAGGTAATTTACGGATAGCAATGTGGCGTTTGGAAGATGGATGTATTGGAAGGGACAAGAAAAAGACCGCTAACGTACTGACCAGCGGGAAATTCATGAACTGTAACACACACACACACACACACACACACACACACACACACACACACACACACACACACACACACACACACTGCCAGTCATTCCAACATTTCACGAATTTATTCTTATATTTCGAATCTAAATAAAAAGTTAACGAGACGAGAAACTGGAAGAATATTTGCGTTAATGCGGAATTAAGAAATACGAGGAAGAGAGGAGGAAAAAAATAAAGGAGCAAAAAAAAGAGGAAGAGGATGAGGAAGAGGGAGAGGAGGAAGAGAAGGAGGAAATGGGGAATTCACTGAAGCGAGAAAGCATCAAAGTAGGAAGAGAGTGGTGTTGTAGGAGCCTCTCATCTCCCTTCTGTCCTTGCAAGACTTTCCTGAGGGTCGAGTGAGGGGAGGGATGAGGTGGGGAGGGGAGACAAGTGGAAGGATGAAGGGATGAGGCGTGAACTGAAGGGAGGAGCAAGGTAAGGGAGGCAAAGGAAGCTGTAAGAAAGGTAGACTGTAGGAAAAGAAGATGTAAGGGAGGAAAATGAGCAAGGGAAGGGTGAAGTAGATAAGGAGGGAGAAGATACAAGGAAAGAGGAAAATATCGAGGTAAGGGAAAACAGAGGAAGGGAAGGAGGGAGGGAAAGGGAGAATGAGAGATAAAGGGAGGCATGTATTAATAAAACCCAAATATTACTTGACCTAACTTTCCTTTCAACGTAATTAAGAAATGTTTATAAAGTAGAATATGAAAGAGAGAACACAAATATCCTCCCCAATAGGTTATGAAATTGTTTACTCTTAGGGAAATGATCTGTGTCTGTCTGTTTGTCTGTCTGTCTGTCTGTCTGTGTGTCTGTCTGTGTGTCTGTCTGTCTGTCTGTCTGTCACACGAGTTTAATAAAAGAGAAAGTGTTGCTCTCTCACACGCCATCAAATGTATCGTTCAGGATTTTTTCACGTATAAAAAAAAAAGATAAAAAAAATGATAACGTATCACTTCAATATGTCTCCTCTCCTTCCTCTTCTTCTTCTTCTTCGTCGTCATCGTACTCCTCCTCTTCTTCTATCTCTTCTTCCTCCTCTTCCTCCTCCTCCTCCTCCTCCTCCAGCAACCAGGAGGCTATAGATCTTATACAGAGCATGATGAACAACCTAATAAATATAAGGATCGCAGGTGATGGTAAGGAGGAGGAGGAGGAGGAGGAGGAGGAGGAGGAGGAGGAGGAGGAGGAGGAGGAGGAGTGACGTCAGTAATAGAGAAAGTGAAAGAGGAAGATACTGAGAAAGAAGAGAAAGATGGAGGGAAACGAGGAAGAAGAGAAAGAGGAAGAGGAAGAGGAAGAGGAGGAGGAAGAAGAAGGGTTTGGTTATGCCTCTCCTCTTCTCTCCTCTTCTCTCGTCTACACAGCCTCGGGGTCAATCTGAACAGTGCTAAACCATGTGTAATATTCTAAACCCCCCTTTCTCTCTCTCTCTCTCTCTCTCTCTCTCTCTCTCTCTCTCTCTCTCTCTCTCTCTCTCTCTCTCTCTCTCTCTCTCTCTCTCTCTCTCTCTCTAGGGCGTAAAAGGGAAAAAGTAGAGGTACGGGTCAAAAAAAATATGTGTGGTATGTAAGAAATATTTGGTGGAGGTTGTAAAAATATGTTTAATTAAATAATGATAATAATAATAATAATAATAATAATAATGATATATAATTACATCAAATAATAACTTTATAAAAACATATTTACGGTAAATGAAAATATTTTAGTCCCCCATAAAAAAGAGAGAGAAAAAAAAACGAAGCCTATGCAGATGCGGTAGCTAGAAAGATTTAAGGTGGCGTGTGGGCGTGTTTAGGGCTGTGGGTGGGCGGTGCGGCTCCCACGGCCTTAACGGGGTATCGGGGGACGTGTGACGAGGGGGAAAAGAATAAGATACAAGACCAAAGGAATCTTATTAGCGGCGCCAAACAACGGTGAAGAAGATATATATATATTTTTTTTCCCTCGCTTTTCAGACTTTGCATATTGTGTTCAGCCTCAAAGGAATGTATTTTCCTCATGTGTTGGCAAATTTTTTCTTTTTTTTTTCCTTCCTGTCCTTCATTATTAGGCTCGTTTGTGTGAGTTTTCCCAGGAAGGATATGAATACTGAATGATGCCTATCTCATCTCGTCCTATCCCATGCCGCCCCGTCCCATCCCATCCCGTCCCATCCCGTCCCATCCCGTCCCATCCCGCCTCGCCCCGCCCCGCCCCGCCCCGCCCCGTCCCTGGCAAGCGTTCAGAGGCACAACGAAACAGTGGGATTAATGGGATTACTCAATGCCATTCCTTTGTGGGACTCGGGTTTTTTGTTATTATATTGCTAACATTATTATTATTATTATTATTATTATTATTATTATTATTATTATTATATTATTATTATTGAAATAGTTGAATCCCTGTTCTAACTAGGGAAAACGTGCTTACGACGACAACCCAAACCAATTATAGCAAACGAGCTCTCGTTTCCGCCACATTACCGTTGATGTTGTCTTCAGGAAAATATTCCCTGCTCGTCCTCCTCAAACACTCCATCTGGACCCCCGTGGAGCGTCATCCTTACCTTATTTTTTCTCCTTAGATTCCATCGGTGTAGGTCGAGGCGGCGACAAACGCGGCCTCACTAACTTCCTCTCAACCATTTCTGGAAGATAACTTTTTCCTGGAGCGTCCTGAGTCCTCACCGCTGGACGTCCTGCCCACCTGGAGGGGCGGCGACGCGTGTGCTGGCGCGGGGCTCAGTGGGGCGGGGGAGGGGTGGGCGAGGGTCTTTCATTCTGGTGAAATTGTTGGAGGCGAGGCCGTGGGGGCGAGGAGCGGACCCTTGCCCACCAAACTTCTCAGAAAAGGACCATGAGTCAGGTTGGTCTGCCTTCATTCAGCGGACGGACGGACGGGTCCTCTTTGTCCTCCTCGAAGCAGCGGACGCACCTGACCTCGCCTCAACCCATCAAAGGACCGCCGCGGGGACAGGGCGATCCTGGTGTTCTCGGGACCGTGAAATGCCTCGGGGAAGAGAAGGACAGTAGCCGCCACCCACAGCCTTTGGGATCCAGTACCTGTGTTCTGTAGCCGCCGAGAAGGGAGACTCTTCATCAACCTCGGTAGTTCCTGTCTGCTATTGATAACAACCCGAGGCATCGTTAGGTTGTAACTTGTCACGACCAGACTCATGCACCTCTTTTTGTGACGTGATTACTGTCTGGAATATCATGTGTCGGGCTGATGGTGCTGGACTCAGCCTCATTTCCTCTTTAACCACGTCATTCCCTCCCTTCCTCTCGTGCTAACTTTCCCTGGCCGTGACGTTGGGTTGGGGACTCACTTCTTGTTTAATTTTCCTCGTTCCGGCCTGTGCAAGGGATCCTCTGACTTTGGTGGTTTCATTTGCTTCTCTAGGAATTGGTAGTTTACTTGATGACTGACTATGACTACCACACACACCTACGAATGGAAGGAAATACCTGCTTAATTAGTTTTTAACAGGTATACTTATTATTGTCTAATTACTCTCCATTTTGTTGAATTTTCGTTAATCATTGCATGTGGTGTGAATTCCTCTGATAATTAAGACTACTTGGCGTGGTAAGAAGCTGGATTTTGATGGTGTTGACAGTAGTTGACGTCGCATTTTCACGTAAAAGTATAAAAGGGAATGCACTGCAGCAGAGGCGCACCTGCAGTCAGGCTGAGATCGCCCTCCCGCCGTGTGTAACATTTGTATGCGCTGAGTTGAGCCAATGAGCCGAGTAGCACCACTCCAGCCGCCTTATTACCTCCACACCCAAAACTCGACCATTTCCACAAGACTCCGAGGGGCTGGAGAAGGGAGGGAGAGAAGGAGGGAGAGGAGAGGAGAGGAGAAAATATTGCGACAACTATGATAATGACGGCAATATCTGAGAGAGTATTGCTACCTTTCTGTAACGTAAAGGTATACAAATGATGAATATTAGACAAGGAGGATCAGAGGAAATGTTTACTAAAGAAGATTAAGGATATGTTTACCAAGGGGGAGTTGAGGTTAACGGTGATTAAATATAAATAATGAAAGCACAAGTGAAATCAATGCTTACCTCTTCTTTCCCCTTGAATTCCTCCCTCACCCACGAGTCCTCAGCAGCATCGAGAGTCAGTAAACAAACCTTATTGGGAAATGCCCTTCATCCCCCCCCCTTATCCCCTCCTCCGCTCACCTGGCTGCTCTCACCTGTGAATGATTACTTCTGCTGGAATGACTATTACTACCTATATGTCTTGTGCCTCAGTAAACACAAGGTAAACAACAACAACAACAACAACAACAACAGTAACAAGAACACTAATAACGTCATGGATATTGGAAGATAAATCATACATAGATATACATAATAAATATACATAGAATAACACAATACAGGTAACTCATGATACATATTTTTTAACACAACCGGATTTTCCAAAGTATAAACAATGTGAATATAAACAATTAATACGAAATAGATAAAAGGGAATGAAAAAAACAAAAACAACCAAATGTGTTGATTGCGCCATTAATCCCTATTTTTCCAGGTCACTTCCTTTCCGAGTTCTTGAGGTGAGGGGGGAGGGGGGGGAGGGGGGTCTGGAAGGGTACAGGTGAGGGGGGGTGTAGGGTCTGGACGGGCACATCTGGAAGTAATTGGAAGGTGGCGTGCATCTGGCGTCTCATTCCAGGGGTTCACGCTTTAGGGGCTAGACAGCGTTAGCCCCACCCCGCCCCGCCCAACCCCGCCCACCCCGTCCCTGGCCTGTCAAGGGGGCGGGCTGCGTGTCTCCTGCCAAGCTTGACGATTAATAGATGGTGCCCCGACCTGGCTGGCCCCGACAGGGATTAATTTTATGGGAGACTTATTGTAGGTTGTGCGATGGAGGTGTGGCAGGGTGGGAGGAGGACGTGTGTTGTGTGTGTGTGTCTGTCTTCACCTCGTTCATGTTGGTAATACTTGTTGTGTGTGTTCATAAGTGATTGATAGGGTGCTTTGTTTTCCCCCTCTCCTTCTATCTCTATCTCTCTTTTAGAATGCTTTATTTAAGTGTTTGAAGGGGCAGAGGTAATGAAGAAAGCTTATTATTAAACAGATGGCACTAAAGATGATAAGTTTTGCTTTTTTTTTAGTATATATATTAGGGATTCTATAAAAAATAGGCAAGGCAAGGCAAGGCAAGGCAAGGCAAGGCAAGGCAAGGCAAACAGCAACAATCGTAACACATTTTCTTTACTGCGACCCAATGTGCCAAGACCCGCCTGACGTGTGACCAAATCCCAGCCAGATTCCGCAGTGGTCTCAATCCCTCTGAGCCTGGTAGTCCTCATTACCTCTATTCCAGCCCATCCTTCCCCTCCACCCCGCCCTTCCCCGTCCACCCCGCCCCGTCCTTCCCCGCCAACCAACCGCAACTTGCCTCGCTCCAGCTTCGATCGGGGGACAATCAGCTTAACAGATTAACACCTTACCTTTGAGCCACTGTCGCTGGTCCGTCGAGACATAACACGGATCATCAACACTGCCATGAGGCCCGAACACCCTTCTCTCACCTGCCTCTGTATGTGGTGTAGAAGGTGGTATTAAACATTCCATCTTGCCACTCATACTGTTAGCTTCACTGAGGGTTGTGTTGAATGGAGTTAGTGTTGTATTGTATTATTGCTATTATTAGGAAGTTACATACGTCATTATGATCTGTATGACAATGATGAGGTGAGAATCAGGCAACATATGTAGATAACTTAATGACAAACCGTAATGATTTTAGTAATGACATGACTGTTCATCTTTAATCCCATTACTGTAAGCCTTAGATGAGTACAGGTGAGTGAGGTAAAGCAGGTAATCAGCACAGGTAAATGAGTCCTAATAGAAACAGGTGCTCACGGTATTCACCTGTTTATTTGAAGGTAAATCCAGGTGTTCTTTTTATCGTGTGGATTGTTCAGGTAATCTATAATTATACAAAGGTTAAATTTAGATGCACCAGTCCTTGTGAATCGCCTTTGTGTGTTTCATTCATGTGTTTTAATTAACTGTGAAGCATAATTCAATACCTTCATTACATCATTCTGTAATTTTGATATGAATACAATACAAGAATGGACGGACGGCCTGGTTTTTGGAACAGGAAAGTTATTAAGTTGTGTTATTGCTTTTGTGTGAGTGACTCATTACTGGCTGACTGTGTTGTTTGTAAAGGTCAAGGTCAAAGGTGCACTGTTATTGTTATTGCTATTATTATTATTATTGTTAGTTTTATTTTTGTACAATTATGTTTAGTGAAGTCAAGGTGATTCAAATTAGTCTCTCTTTTACGTAGATACAAATGATTAAAGAAATTTCGTCTAATTCTGTTGTGAAAGGAGCAATAATGTATTAAAGTTTTCATATATTATACACAACATTATACTATTACGTCAAATTTTTATTCATACTTTGCCTGAAGTTAATTTTCTCTATCTGACAAATTTTAAACTTTTATTATTATTATTATTATTTTTTTTTACAATGTCACTGAAATATTATGATCTTACCTGTTAAATGACCTGGCTCTAATGACGCCAATCCCTCACACTTACCGTTACGCCTCATGACCTTATGCACACTAACAACAACCACACTCATGTTGACCTGACCTTGACACAGCATGACCTTCCTAACGTAACCCAACTTAAATTGTCACACTAATGATAATTCGCTGTGTAAAGTTATCTCTTTCATTCTTTTCTCTCTCTTTCTCGTCTGCTAAAAAGGGAACCATTTAACGCCCAATTCTGTCCCTTGTTACAGAGGTGGCCATTCTACATTACCTTCCCCTAAAAAAAAGGTCAAAACGAGTCTTTATCTCAGTCCTGTTTGCATTTTTAGACACAATCACCGCTGTTTCCCGTTGTGCTTTCGTTTTAATTCAACAAAAGGAAAGTCTTGCCTCGGAGTTAACGAAATGGAGGGATGAGAAGGTTCATTGTGTCTTAGTTTTAGCAGCGCGAGGCAGAGGGACAAACTGGGAACCCTCATTTGCATGTGTCTTATACATAGCGACGGGACTCTACTCTTTCTTTTCCCTCTTTCTCCTCCTCCTCCTCCTCCTCCTCCTCTTGGTACTAGTTGTCTTCGTTAAAGTCTTTGTCTTCATCCTATTTCTCCTCCTCCTCCTCCTCCTATTCCTGTCCTCTTCCTTGCTTTATCCTGCTTTCTTTATTCTCTAATTTATTAAAGTCTTTGTTACAGCCACTTATTTATTAGGTTCTTTTGCTTCTATAACTTTTGTGCTTCGTCTCCTTTTTTCTAACGCTAATGACTATGTTTGTAAGGGTGTCTAAGGCCTTTATTAATAACCCTTTAGACTAGGCTTCCAGAATGGCGGCCTTTCCATGTTTGAACCCTTTGTTTGGTGTCTTGGAGCCTGGTCTCATCACCTCCTCCCTTCTTCGTTTTACTTAAGTCGTTATCTCACTTATCCTCACTTTAATGTTTCTCTTTTCCTTTCTCTCTTCTCCTTTATATCCGGAACGAGACTTGACTTTTGCTCCTTATCTCCTTATCTTCCTCCCTAGTTATTATTTCTTTCTCTCTCTCTCTCTCTCTCTCTCTCTCTCTCTCTCTCTCTCTCTCTCTCTCTCTCTCTCTCTCTCTCTCTCTCTCTCTCTCTCTCTCTCTCTCTCGTAGTGTTTCCTATTGATTAATGGATCGTCTGAGAAAATCTGTGAAATTATACAATGAAAGTAAAAAAATATGTAGATAAGGAAAGATTTTATGGTACGTTCTGTGTGTGTGTGTGTGTGTGTGTGTGTGTGTGTGTGTGTGTGTGTGTGTGTGTGTGTGTGTGTGTGTGTTTTTCCCATCGTGTATCACCTTTATATCCCGTCGTTTAGGGTTTGTTTATTACCTGTTGATGAGATTCTTGTCATTGCATTTGCATGGAAACGGATTTTTTTTCCCCCTTAAAGTTTGCCCTGTAATGGAATCGTTCTCTCTCTCTCTCTCTCTCTCTCTTTTTTTTCTTTCTTTTTTTCCCCTCTCTCCCGGGTATTCACTGTGCCCAGCTTCATTTTCCATACTTTTTTTGGGGTAATAAATGGTAATCCTTGTTTTATTAATATTCGTGTTTCATAATTTAAAAAGTGTTGACGGTAACGAGTCTCTATTTAGCATAACAAGGCGTTTTTATGGTGATGTAATGAGCCTTTGGGTTTGAATTATTATATATGTATTATTTTTTATTATTATTATTTTTTTATTATTTGAAATCACAGAAGAAAATAAAAATAAACCTAATGAATAATGTGTATAATTTTTTTCAGTTTGTTTTATTTTCGATTTAATTTGTATTTTTTTTATCAATCCTTTCCTTCATTTACCAATTTTTTTTCTCTCTCTCTCTTCCTCCATTCCTTATCTTCATTGCCTCTTCCTCAACTCTTTCTTTGTCTTTCCCCTAACTTTATTTCCCCTTATTCTCTCTCTCTTTCCCTTCTTTCCCATTCCTACTTCATGTTCCTCTTTCCTTCCTCTTTCCTTCCTCCTTCCTTCCTTTCTCCTTCCTCTTTCCTTTCCTACTTCCCATTCCTTCAGTCATCTCTTTACCATACACACTTCTTCCTTCCTTCTCCTCCTTAACACCTACACTTACCCGTCTACCCTTACCTCTCCTCTCCCTTTAGCTACCCTTCCAGCCTCCCTTTGACACCCTTCCCCCCTTTGCCCTTTGCCATGTCCTCAGGTAACACCAAAAGATCGATTGTCACATGTTTTTTCGATGTCCTTGGTTGCCTTTCCTCTCATGATTCTTGCGTGGCCAACCAACATTATCCAAGTGTGTGAGGGAGGAGGAGGAGGAGGAAAGAGAGGAAGAGGAGAGTGGTAGGAAGTGAGAGGAAAGAGAAGTTGGAAGATAGTGAATGATGGAAGTCAAGGAAAGAGGAAGAGGAAGAGAGTAAGGATAAGTTGTAGGTATTGGAAGAGGAAGAGGAAGAGGAGGAGAAGGAGGAGGAGGTGGTAGGAGTTAAGAGGAGAAAGGAAAACGAAAATGGACCTAGAAAATTGAGGAAAAAAAAAGAAAGAAAAGAGGGAAGGGGCTGATGATTGAGGAAATAAAAGAGGGAGGGAGAGATAATAATAATAATTGACGTAATATACAATAAAAGAGAGAGAGAGAGAGAGAGAGAGAGAGAGAGAGAGAGAGAGAGAGAGAGAGAGAGAGAGAGAGAGAGAGAGAGAGAGAGAGAGAGAGAGAAAGGCAATAGAACCAACAAACAAAGAAACATACAAAGAGTGATAAACATAAATTGAATCCCAGGTAATCGCGGTTCACCTGGCATTGAGGCTGATCCACCTGTAATTAAGAGAATCGCTCGTTAGCTTTCCATTGTGTCGTTAAATGAAATCTGGAACCTACGGAAAACTGCCACATTTCGAACACACACACACACACACACACACACACACACACACACACACACACACACACACACCACCTACGCCCACTTGTGATGCTGAGGGTGCGTGGGTGGGGGTGCGACGCCCCTCCCCGCCCCCCCTCCAGTAGAAATTGGTCCTTAGAGTCTCCTTGGGTGGTCCTGCTGGGTGTACCTCCCCCCCCCCACCCCCAACACCATTCCAGCACTTCCTGAGTGACTAGTGGGGGAGGAGGAGGAGGAGGAGGAGGAGGAGATGAAGAAGCAGTAGGAAGAGGATGAGGAAGATGAAAAGAAGATGAACAGGAAGAAGGAGGAAGAGTAGAAAGCAAAAATTTAAACTAGATAATAATATTTTTAGTAATGATAGAAAAAGGAAGAAAAAAAAACACATTTACGACTATACAATTATTTTCTGACTTTTTTCTCCTTTTAACATTTTGTTTTTTACCTGAAGTAGCGAGGAGGTCAGACCACTTACTATTACCACCTTCACATACCCTTTGCCTTACCTGTGGGGCCGAGACACACCTACCACTCACCTGAACCCATCAATACAGGTAACACTCTTAAACCTAATTACCAGGAAGGTGTTATTTACCTTATAACATCATTTACACAAAAAAAAATGTAATAATAGGGAATTTGAAATAACATAACAATTTCTTTTATATATATACATTAGTTTTGTTTGTGTGTCTTATGGGGTGAAAGTGAGGGGGGGATGTAGCAGAGAGATGAAGATGCTGAGGGGAGGAAAGTGATGGGAGGTAAAAATATGGAGGCTGCGAGGGGAATATATTCTCTCCATGTGTGTTACGTGTTCTCAGGTGTGTGGAAGTAAAGGTGTAAAGGTTAATATTGCATCCTATGTGTCATCATTTTCACACACGTATCTATATATTTTTTTTTTATATATATTGAAGTGTGGTGATGGTGTGTGTTTGTGTGCGTGTGTGTGTGTGTGTGTGTGTGTGTGTGTGTGTGTGTGTGTGTGTGTGTGTGTGTGTGTGTGTGTGTGTGTATGTAGAATGGATTTATTATTTTTATTTTTGTGGAGTGAAGTAAGCAATATTTTTTTTTCTATTATATATATATCGATTATTTTTTTTTAATAGTGAATCGATAATGTAGTGGTCGTTTAAGTAATGGAGAAAAGTGACAGTAACTCTTCCTCTTCCTCCTCCTCCTCCTTAATATTTACTATTATCATTATTATATATTTTTATCATTAATATTTATTTTTATCATTATTATTTATTTTTATCATTAATATTTATTTTTATCATTATTATTTATTTTTATCATTAATATTTATTTTTATCATTAATATTTATTTTTATCATTAATATTTATTTTTATCATTAATATTTATTATTATAATTATTAATATTTATTTACTCCAACAGCAACACTTCCTTAACATGTATTATTATTAATTTCAAAACCTTTAACTTCAATATAAGTTTTCGTGGATTTGTGATGAAAATGGATTCGTGAAATTTTTGGCCCGAAGATTTCCACCAGAATTTGAGTCCAAAATAGTTTAGTCATTTTACAAGTAAAGTATTAGTCCTACAACAAAGATGTACAGAAACAAAGTTGTTCAGCTTGACAAGTTCTATCTGATGGTGTAATCCGTTTGTAAATTACTCTTTTGGTTTAGGAGAAAAATGTAATTAAGTAGAAGTTTCGTGTAAAATACAAATATATCAATATCTCCATTACTTACATTCCAATTACATTCTAGTAAAGCTCAAAGGAACGGGCGTCTCCTGCTCTATATTTACTATTACGTATGTTTTTTACGTAAACCTCATACTTTTCGAGTTATTTTGAAAAACATGATTTCATGAAAAAAATCTAAGGTGACACCCTTGAAAATTTCGTGAAAAATTTCCACACCTCAGAATTTCATGAAAATTTGTACCTAAAGGTTTTCAGTCAAACTGAACACGAATCTGGACTCAGTTTCATCATTACTATAATATTAAACACTATATACGCATGTGTGATACGCCTAAAACTATTTATTCTCTCTATTTATCTCTCTATCTCTATCGCGCTCTCTTTCTCTCTCTCTCTCTCTCTCTCTCTCTCTCTCTCCTCTCTCTCTCTCTCTCTCTCTCTCTCTCTCCCTCTCTCCAAACTCCTACAGCAAAATCATAATATTCTCCCCCTCCTTCCCCTCCCCCCTCCTCCTCCTCCTCCTCCTCCTCCTCCTCCTCCTCCTCCTCTGTGTCTTCCTTCTTAAATAGTCTTCAGTGGACTAATTAGCGCCAATATTTATTTTTATCATTAATATTTATTTTTATCATTAATATTTATTTTTTATCATTAATATTTATTTATATCATTAATATTTATTTTTTATCATTAATATTTATTTTTATCATTAATATTGATTTTTATCATTATTATTTATTTTTATCACTAATATTTATTTTTATCATTAATATTTATTTTTATCATTAATATTTATTTTTATCATTTATATTTATTTTTATCATTAATATTTATTTTTATCATTAATAATTATTTTTATCATTAATATTTATTTTTATCATTAATATTTATTTTTATCATTATTATTTATTTTTATCATTAATATTTATTTTTATCATTAATATTTATTTTTATCATTAATATATATTTTTATCATTAATATATATTTTTATCATTAATATTTATTTTTATCATTAATATTTATTTTTATCATTAATATATATTTTTATCATTAATATTTATTTTTATCATTAATATTTATTTTTTATCATTAATATATATTTTTATCATTAATATATATTTTTATCATTAATATATATTTTTATCATTAATATTTATTTTTATCATTAATCTTCATTTTTATCATTAATATTTATTTTTATCATTAATATTTATTTTTATCATTAATATTTATTTTTATCATTAATATTTATTTTTATCATTAATATATATTTTTATCATTAATATATATTTTTATCATTAATATTTATTTTTATCATTAATATTTATTTTTATCATTAATATATATTTTTATTATAATATTATTTTT
>JAPQNM010000036.1:1870964-1875964 GCA_029783475.1 Metacarcinus magister
TCCCTCACTCCCTCACGCACTCCAGGACACAAGGCATTACGGACAAACTCCCTCCTCCCCCCCTCCCCCCTCCCCCCCTTTGAGACAGTGGTTTTCCTGCCTCCGTTCCAGCCTGGGAGTGCAATGTCACACTGACTCCGCGAGAGTTTGCAAGCGGGAAGTAAATTTTTTTTCATCCCAAGAGAGAGGAGGAGACTTCTCTGGGATTTTCTTCCTTCATGATGTGAATTCCAAGAGTCGGGAGAGGAAGGGAAGAGGAAGGGAAGAGGAGGAAGGGAAGAGGAGGAAGAGAAGAGGAGGAAGGGAAGAGGAAGGTTCTGCGTGAGGCTCCACCATCACGCTGCAAGACGCATAAGGAAATAACCACGTGTGTCTATCTGCCAACTTAGAGTGAACGGTGCCTGGCATACATGACTCAGGTGGAGACGCTGTTTTTGTGCCACAGAACTTCTTTGTACTGTCCCCATAAATACTATCTCTCCCTCCTCCTCCTCCTCCTCCTCCTCCTTTAGCCACGCGTGTCTTAAAGCCGAGATGGATTTATATTCAGTCCCAGACGAATAACAGCATTCATTTCCGGGAATATGTGATAAAAAAATGCACGAATTCTTTCACTTGAGAATTGGTGAAGACTTGTCGTGAGTGTGAATAGTTGGCTCGCCCCTCGGGAAGCCGGGAAGAAAAAGCAATCACGACTCTCCTGACTGTGGTGTTGATTGTGGCACAGACGACCACCTTCCTTCTTCTTCCTCCTCCTCCTCCTTCTCCTCCTCCTGCAGGTGTTTGAAGTGTGTCTACAAGTTACTTCTTTCAATCTTCACTTCATTCACTAACTCCACATGACATTCCATTCATCCAGTACTTCCCTTCACCTCTTATTCCACTCCTAATGTACTCCTACTCCTCCTCTTCCTTCTCTCACTTTCTCTTACTGTCCTACTTGCGTTCCTCCTCCTCCTCCTCCTCCTCCTCCTCCTCCTCCTCCTCCTCCTCCTCCTCCTCCTCCTCCTCCTCCTCCTCCTCCTCCTCCTCCTCCTCCTCCTCCTTGTGTGTTGGTTCTACTTGATTTTTTAAAGCGTTGAGTTAATGAATTATACCTTGTGAAGTGTGTCCCACCTGTCACCTCCCTCCCTCTTTACTCTCTCTCTCTCTCTCTCTCTCTCTCTCTCTCTCTCTCTCTCTCTCTCTCTCTCTCTCTCTCTCTCTCTCTCTCTCTCTCTCTCTCTCTCATTTTTCCTTCACACTTTCTTTTCTTGCTCTTCCCTTCTGTTCCATCTCCGTCTTTTATCCATTCTCTCCCTTCTCTGTAATAACATCAACTTCACTGCTTTTCTATCCTCCCTCCCTGTTTCTATCTTTCTCCTCTTCTCTTCTCTTCTTTTTCTTTCCCTCTCCTTCCCTTCGTTATTAGAACATTATTATTATTCTTCTTCTTAATACGCGTGATGGGGACTGGTCTCACTTAGTGTCTCTTCTTTATTTCTCTTCTTTATTTTATTATCTCTATACATCTCGTTCTAGTCAATACACGTCCTTAGAAGCCATAGGAAACTTACATCTTTCCATCCTCTTCCTTTCAGTACTACATCACCTTCCTCTCTCTCTCCCTCTCTCTCTCTCCCTTGCTGGTGTGAGGGGAACAAATACTCTCTAGTTACCCCTTTCATCCCTAGTGGTGTTATCAGCAGGTGGTCGTTACGTGGTGAGATAATAGACGCAATTAACTGATTCCGCTTAAGCATCACTAAGGAGCTGTAGGAAGGTAAATACAGGTAGTGTGATTACAGGTGTTAGGTGGAGTTAATTATCAGTGTTACCTGTACTTTGTTACCTGTGATAGTTTCTTAATGATGTTATGTTACCTGTTCATCTATGTACTTTACCTTACCTGTGTTTTATGAAGGTAATTAAGTACAGGTGTTTAATGGAATAGTAATGTTATTGACTTTTTATTCATTTCTATTTCCATTTAATCTTTTTTTGTATTAATCTCTTGAGTGTTTGAACCGGATTTCACTTGCAAGATAATCACGTTTAAAGTTGAATAAAAGGAAGGGAAATGTTACGGTTATGGTTATAGTATTATTAAAGAGAGAGAGAGAGAGAGAGAGAGAGAGAAAAAAAAAGAGAAAGAGAGAGAGAGGTTCACTGACTCTTATATACATTTTGATCAATTTTTTTTTTACCTGTATAACGTTGCACACCTGAATGCATAAAAGGAACTCATTTACACATTGCAGTGCCGTGTTAATCCCTTTGTTAAGCTGCGAACACTCACTCGCACACACCTTGTCATGCGGGAAAGGTGTGAACGACCTTACCTGACCTAATGATTCTCTCTCTCTCTCTCTCTCTCTCTCTCTCTCTCTCTCTCTCTCTCTCTCTCTCTCTCTCTCTCTCTCTCTCTCTCTCTCTCTCTCTTTCTGTGATGCCAGCGATGGAATTATAATGTTGATTTATTCCACCTGTGAACTGACGTCTAAGTGAAGGCAGTATTTACACCTGTCTCTCACCTGTCTGCGTTAATTGGTGTGTGCAGGTGGTGCCTTTGATCACTGCACGTCTGTCTTCTAGTGTCGCTGCGGGAGGGGTGAAGGGCGTGCATCGTGTAATTAGATTGCTAACGTCAAGGTAAAGCATTAGGAGATGAAGGTATATCTATCTATAAGCTAGTGAGTGTGTAGTTGAAAGATCATGTTTGTGGAGTAAGTGAAGAGATGGAAAGTAGGTGAATGTATGTGTTTGGGAAAGTTTTTTGTCTATGTTAGGTAAGATATAATAGAGAAAAAAAAAGGGAAATAAGTCTAATAAAAAGACTTCCCTTCTTATAAAAATCAAGTTTGTAGCGTGAAAAAAAAACCAGAAAATAGGGGAATGTATGTGTTTTGAGAAAGTTTTTTTATATGTTAGGTAAGATATAATAGAGAAAAAAAATGGAAAATAAGTAAAATTATTGATATTATGAAGATCAAGTTTGTGGCGTGAAATAAAAAAAAAAAATAATAAAAAAGTGAAAGTATGTGTTTTGGGAAAGTTTTTATCTGTTAGGTAAGATATAATAAAGACAAAAATACGTCTAATAATAATATCACTTACCTTATATAAGAATCACGTGAACTTTATCAGTAACATAACACCTTAAGTAATAGGATGAAACACACGCCAGAAAATGACACGAAATACAACACTTAATCTTATAGTGTAGTGATGCTATAAGGTGTGGCTTTTATAACGTAACTTTTCTATAAGGCTATGAAGCATTATGAAACGCCTCCCTAGTGAAAAGATATGAGAAAGGACTAAGGATGAATCACTAAGCATTATGGAGAACGATTTTTCACTTTTCATCGGCTTTCATACGAGATTATAAAAGTGTTTAATAATTCAATACAGGTTTTTCCACTCTTGCATAACGAAGATAAAGAGGTCTTGGCCACCCTTATGTGTTGCGTTAAATTTACTAAACACTCACCCAACACGAGACAGGTAGGGAAGGTTAATTAAGGGAGGTATTCAGGTGTATTCAACAGGTAGCTTGCCTTCGATCACACCAAGGTGTCTAAATAAAGGGTTTAAGGGGGAACTAAGTCGTGTGTGTGTGTGTGTGTGTGTGTGTGTGTGTGTGTGTGTGTGTGTGTGTGTGTGTGTGTGTGTGTGTGTGTGTGTGGCATCAGCTGTGCATCGCCACTTGGAAGGAGGGAGAGAAGGAAACAAGTGTGGAGGAAAGAAAAGGGAGAGGAAAGAAAAGAGAAGGGGAAGGGTGGAGGGAAGGAAGGAAAGAAGAAAGGCAGAGAGGACACAGGAAGGTCATGAGTGTCTAAAGATAGTGAGTGAGAGAGAGAGAGAGAGAGAGAGAGAGAGAGAGAGAGAGAGAGAGAGAGAGAGAGAGAGAGAGAGAGAGAGAGAGAGAGAGAGAATAAGAGTGTCTGTTTTCTTGGCCATAAAGTCTCGGATTCACTTCGTTGTCAACACTATCGTCTCATTTTCCTTGCTTAGAACGTCAAGAGAACAACCTGTGGAGGAAAGACGATGTGAGGGATGGAGGAAAGAAGGGGAGAGAGAGATGGAGGAAAGAAAGGGTCGTGGGGGCTGGTAGAGTGGAGGAAAGGGGAGGTATATCTACAACGTGGAAGAAAAAAGTGAGAAGAAGGAGAGGAGGAGGAAGAAGAAGAGGAGGAGGAGGAGGAGGAGGAGGAGGAGGAGAAGAGCGACCAGTCTTTTTCTCCTTCCAGCAGAATGACTTTAGATATTTGAAAACTTGGAAAGAAACGAAAGGCGGCGAGAGTTATAATACAACAACAACAACAACAACAACAACAACAACAACAACAACAACAACAACGAGAGTAGCACATCAACACCACCAAGGAATAAAAAAAAAGAAAAACAAAAAATAGAGTGAGAAAAAAAGAAAATAAAAAGAAGTGTTTACGTTCGTACATAAAAAAAACCAACCCAATATAAATCCAGTTTTTTTTATTCAGTCTTGTATTCAATTTCCATGTTTTACTCACACCACCCTTTCCCCTTCCCTTGACCGTCTTTTACAAGCGTTCAGGAGGTGGAGGTACAGGAGGAGGTAGAAAAGAACGCCAGAGACGCCCTTAGAGACCTTGCTTAGCCTTGTATTATTCACTATAGAGAGCTGCTCCTGCAAATACTTCACGTCCAAGGGAGAGCTTGTATAAATCCGTCCTCTTACAGAATTTGAATACCAGATGTCGCACGATGGAGGAGGAGGAGGAGGAAGAAGAGGAGGAGGAGGAGGAGGAAGAGGAGGTGGAGGAGGTGATAAATGAGAGTTTCCAAGAGCCTTTCGTTGGTGATTTTTGTGTTGTGGCGTGTTAGAAAGTGGAGTTGATGACTTGGGTAAAGAAAATGGGCTAAGGAAATGGTAGAGAGTTTGGGAGAGAGAGAGAGAGAGAGAGAGAGAGGGAGAGAGGGAGAGGGAAATACGTCTCCCCTTTTCTCTCAATCTCATAATCTCTTCTTATCAAGAC
>JAPQNM010000036.1:1880964-1886669 GCA_029783475.1 Metacarcinus magister
CTGACAACAGTTCACTCCAGTCAGTGTCTTCTAGAATTGATCGCATTCTGATGAAATTCGCCCTTTGATAATTTGGTACCTTCTCCTTACTGTCTTTTACTTTTATTTCCTTAATTTTCAAATTGAACGTGATTATTCGATGGTCACTAGAACTGAAAACTGGGCCGACATTTACGTTACTGACTAAATCTTTACTTGTTGAAAGAATGAGATCAAGGGTATTTAAGTCTCGCGTCGGTTCGTGAACGTGTTGATGTAATTCGCTCTCTAATAAGTTCGTGTACAGGTCGTGTCCTGTATGAGATCGTAACGGATTTCCCCATCTCGTTACTGGCAAATTAAAATCACCCATAATAATTGTCTCGCATTGACTAATTGTTTCGGAGATTGATTCGAATAGTAAACGGTCAATTTCAGCGGTGCGCCCCGGTGGTCTGTAAATCAATCCGAGTATTTTTCTACTTGAGTTACTCTTTAATTCGATAAAAACTGTGTCAATACCGTTGATGGGTTCTGTTTTAATGGAGATCGGATGGAGCGAGCTGTGAATATATAGGATTACACCACCGCCAATTTTGTTCTCTCTTTCACAGCTAAAGATTGTATAACCAGGTAACTGAAATTCTGCAATGTAATCTCTGTTCGACGTATCTAACCATGATTCTGTGACTCCTATGATGTGGTACTGATCCATCGCCGCGAGAGCTTCGAGGTCTGTGAATTTATTTCTGATGCTGCGAGCATTTACATAACAAACTTTAATATGTGGATCAGCAGTGGCATTAGTATTTGGATCAGCGGTGGCATTACACGGAGCAACTACGACGTCGTTGCTGCTCTCGTTCGCTCGGCGTTTTTTGACCTATTGAGAATAACTTGGTCACTGAAAAGTCTGCCCAAGCGTGCATCCCCAACGTTGTTTAGGTGCAGTCCGTCGTACTGGAAAAGAAGTGGTTTATTATAAAAGTTATCCCACAGGTTTACAAAGTCAACACCTTCCTGTGAACAGAGAGAATTAAGTCTGCTGTTGATGGTGCGCGCCTTGCCATAGAACCTCCAGGAGGAAGAGGAGGAAGAGGAGGAGGATCTGACGGGGCATGAGACAGGGTAAAGATTGTGACGGGGCGGGACGGGACGGGACGGGATGGGACGGGGCGGGGTGTAGGGAAGGTTATGACAGGAAGGATATATTAGAAGGGAAATGGGCGGGGCGGGGCGGGGCGTGGCGGGGCGGGGCGTGAAATGTGCCAGCAAGGTAATGGTTATTGATATAGTGACAGCTATTTGAAGTACTGGATAGGTTAGGTTGGTTAGGTTAGGTTAGGTTAGGTTAGGTTAGGTTAGGTTTGGTTAGGTTAGGTTAGGTTAGGTTAGGAAGGAAAATAAATGACGTAAGTATTCTGTCATTTATAGAATAGCATCTCACTCCCATCGAAACAAAAGAAACACGATCATTATTCATTTAGGAAACACGAACAAGGAAACAAAGGTAAAAAAAAAAAAGAAAAAGAAAAGAAACCCAGGTGTATAAGGAGACAATTAACGTAAATGAGCATCGTTGTACCTGAATGAAAAACGAACAGAAAACGGGGAATGGTATAAAGAGTGTTGATATTTCACGAAGAATGTTAAGAAAAAGGAAGAACAAGCAGCACTCACCTGGCACTCATTGGCACTCGTTGGCACTCACCTTGGAACTTACCTGACTCTCGAACGCTAGGGTGTGGTAGTAGTTGTTGACCCTCTACCGGTACCCTGGCTCTGATTACCAATTAAGTGCTGCTACACACACACACACACACACACACACACACACACACACACACACACACACACACACACACACACACACACACACACACACACACACACACACACACACACACACACACACACACAAATAAGTAATGCGTTGCTGACAATGCAAAGGAAAGAAACACGAAATAGGATACATTAGTAATGGACACATAGGACACATAGGAAGAACAAACAACAACAGGCCTGCTGGCCCTTACGAGGCTGTTTGTGAGTACACTATCTAATCTAGAGTGAAGGATACAGGATAGTAAGGGTGAAGGCTTCTCTCCCCAACCATGGCTGGCAGGGAAAGGAAGGCTAACCAAGACCAGACTATCACTACTGTCACTACCACTACTGCTACCACTACTTCCTGGCAAGCGATGTCAGGCCACTAGCGACGTCTTTTGAATCGACATTTCGTAAGTTAGGTACATCAGGATGAACATACTCAAAGTTTGCTACGTTAACGGATAGTATTTTAGTTGTGGATTGGCTTCTAAGTATTTGTCAAGTCTATTTTTGAACATAGTAATTGTTTTACTGTCGACGACATTGGCGGGCAGGGAGTTCCAAACGTTCACGATCCGATTGAAAAAGAAGTGCTTGGCTTCGTTTGATGTGAATCTTTTACCAGTAATCTTAAAAGAATGACGTCTTCTTGTTATATTTGATCTATCAAAAGTAATGTAATCTTCTGTATTGATATTATCGAATCCTTTGATTATCTTGAACATTTCAATTAAATCCCCTCGCATCCTTCGTTTTTCTAGGCTGAATAAGTTTAGTTCTTTAAGTCTTTCTTCATAAGGTTTATTTTTCAGCCTTGGAATCATTTTTGTTATTCTTCGCTGGACTCTTTCCAGTTTGTCAATGTCCTTTCTGTAATATGGGGACCAAAACTGTACGCAATACTCAAGATGGGGTCGTACTAGTGAATTATGCAGTTTTAATATGACTTTTTCTGATTTATTTTCGAAAGTACGCCCAATAAAGCCGACCAATCTGTTAGCAGTTTTAACTACCTCTGAGCAATGTTGACTGGGTTTTAAATCGTTTGATATTGTGATTCCCAGATATTTTTCCTTGTTTACTGTAGAAAATGGTTTACCATTCATTGAGTACTGAACGTGATCATTATTTCTTCCGATGTGTAGTACCTTGCATTTTTAACGTTAAATTTCATTTGCCATTTATTGGCCCAAGATGTTAGTCGATCTAGGTCTGATTGTAAGACTTCTCTGTCAATTGTCGTAGTTACTTTGCTGAGAATTTTCGTATCGTCAGCGAATTTCGATATTTTGCAAGTGATCCCATCATCTATGTCATTAACATATATCATGAATAAGACAGGACCAAGCACTGAACCTTGTGGTACGCCACTTTTTACGTTTAACCATTGAGAGGAGACACCGTTTAAGACTACTCTCTGCTTACGTTCAGAGAGCCAGTCCAGAAGCAAATTGTAAATGCTACCAGAGATACCGTGAGTCATTAGTTTATTAAGCAATCGTTGATGAGGTACTTTATCAAAGGCCTTTTGAAAATCCAGATATATGACATCTACTGCTCTGCTTTCATCGTACGCGTCAAAAACATTATGGTAGAAGTCTAATAAGTCAGTTAAACATGAACGTTTATTACGAAAACCATGCTGTGAGGGTTTTATTATATCGTTGTCTTCAAGGAATTTCACCACATTGTCACGAATGATTGTCTCCATTAATTTACATACAACTGATGTCAGACTGATTGGCCAATAATTTCCAGGTTGTGACTTCTCCCCCTTTTTGAAGATTGGTGTTACATTTGCACGTTTCCAATCTGAGGGAACTTTACCATCTCTTAAGGATTTATTGAATAAGATTGTAAGCGGTTTACTGATCAGAGTCTGTTTGATTACTCCTGTAGTGTACATAGCCTTTCTTTGACCTTAAATGCTGCTGCATTGGGATAAGGCTCATTAGAATTAGGTATATAGAGGCAGAAAACAATTCAATTCCCACCGCTCGCTCGGTCATGACCGGCCGATCAAAATCTTCACTACTGACTCTGTCACCGGTGCCAATGGCTATGGAAGTGATTTATTTTCATTCTTAAATGCTGCTGCATCAAGATAAGGCTCACTATAATTAAGTATATAGAGGCAGAAAACAATTCAATTCCCACCGCTCGCTCGGTCATGACCGGCCGATCAAAATCTTCACTACTGACTCTGTCACCGGTGCCAATGGCTATGGAAGTTATTTATTTTCATTCTTAAATGCTGCTGCATCAAGATAAGGCTCACTATAATTAGGTATATAGAGGCAGAAAACAATTCAATTCCAAACCGCTCGCTCGGTCATGACCGGCCGATCAAAATCTTCACTACTGACTCTGTCACCGGTGCCAATGGCTATGGAAGTTATTTATTTTCATTCTTAAATGCTGCTGCATCAAGATAAGGCTCACTAGAATTAGGTATATAGAGGCAGAAAACAATTCAATTTCCACCGCTCGCTCGGTCATGACCGGCCGATCAAAATCTTCACTACTGACTCTGTCACCGGTGCCAATGGCTATGGAAGTTATTTATTTTCATTCTTAAATGCTGCTGCATCAAGATAAGGCTCACTATAATTAGGTATATAGAGGCAGAAAACAATTCAATTCCCACCGCTCGTTCGGACATGACCGACCGATCAAAATTTTCACTACTGACTCTGTCACCGGTGCCAATGGCTATGGAAGTGATTTATTTTCATTAAAAAATGTAATGCAGTACTTTTATTGCAGTGTCAAGCTCCATCGAGAGGATATGATAGCCATCAGTAACCCGCGTATACTCCTACACACGACACGTTACCCCGTAAGGAACACATATTGTCTTAACGTCCACAAATATTCTTGTAATGACTGTTACAGCTCAAAGCAGTTCATAACTAAGCTTTACGACATGTTTAACCATCTTACAGACCCTCGTGGATGTCTAGAATTGACCTCAACATATGGTGTATTTCTTTCATTTTTTCTACTCCGGGAAATTTTTTGCAAAATTTCCTCTTCGATTTTGTTTTTTTTAAACTATGTTGTACATGGGAATAATGTAAGACTTTCAGCATAGTTTCAGTTAATTTCACCAGAAACTTTTATTGCTATAAATGAATTTATTTGGGTTAAAACAGATGATAAAATCAGTATGGTGGATCTAATACTTTACCAATGTTGATGGAAAAGATATCAGATATTCCTTATGAAATTACCAACTAATAAACAAAGCACTTTGTTCAATTGGTATCTTAGCTTAGAAGCAAATATTGTTTGTTTAATGATATCATTATTTTAGTAGATAACTATTTTTCATGAGATAGATACCGATCAAATATAACAAAGAGTTATATTGTGAAATCATAAATATTTTTCTCCTCTTTTTAAACCCTATCCCATTCCAATCCTGCGTCTAGTTTCTTTTTTCATTATTTATAATCTACGTAATTTACGTGAGGACGTAATATATATTTTCTTAATATTGTGTTTATCAGTACTTGTTACATACCATAAGGATCAGAAAAAGGTGCAGATTTTGAAGCATTGCTTGAAAATTCAATACGTGTAAAACGAAAGGAGTTACAACTAGTTTAAGTAGAACATATGATGAAAACAAGTTTTTATACACTATTTCAGGATGGCAGAGTCTGTTTGATTACTCCTGTAGTGTACATAGCCTTTCTTTGACCTTCTTAAATGCTGCTGCATCAAGATAAGGCTCACTATAATTAGGTATATAGAGGCAGAAAACAATTCAATTCCCACCGCTCGCTCGGTCATGACCGGCCGATCAAAATCTTCACTACTGACTCTGTCACCGGTGCCAATGGCTATGGAAGTGATTTATTTTCATTCTTAAATGCTGCTGCATCAAGATA
>JAPQNM010000036.1:1891769-1896769 GCA_029783475.1 Metacarcinus magister
GAGAGAGAGAGAGAGAGAGAGAGAGAGTACTTTCCCCCAGTGCTAGAATAGAATAGAGACCTAAATAACATCAGTATTCAAGAGGCACATCAACTCCCAAGTGTCACTCCACTGAACATTGGAGGAGGAGGAGGAGGAGGAGGAGGAGGAGGAGGTGGAGGAGGAGGAGGAAAAAATGGTAAGGTAAGGGAAAAGAAAAGGAAACAAAATCTAGTGAGTAACAAAATAATCAATGAAGAATGAGGAGGAGGAGGAGGAGGAGAAGGAGGAGGAGGAGGAGGAGAAGGAGGAGGAGGAGGAGGAAAGGTTATGGAGAGGAAATATGATGAGATGAGGGTAAGAAGAGGGGAAGGCAGGAGGTGAGGAGGTGAGGAGGTGAGGGGAAAATGTGTACTGGGTGTGAGGAAGGTAAATAGAGGCGACAGGGTAACGAAGGAGGAGGAGGAGGAGGAGGAGGAGGAGGAGGAGGAGGAGGAGGAGGAGGAGGAGGGTAAAGGGAAAGAATGACGGAGTGTGGAGGGGAAAAAATAGGTGAAAAAGGAGAAAAAAAAGTTAAAAATATGGAAATTGAACACGAAGAAGAGGGTCAAAAAGCAGAATAAATGGAAGGAAGGAAGGAAGGAAGGAAGGAAGGAAGGAAGGAAGGATAAAGGATAGGTGATAAAACTAAGTAATAAGTATAAGGTCTTGATAAGAAGAGATTATGAGATTGAGAGAAAAGGGGAGACGTATTTCCCTCTCCCTCTCTCCCTCTCTCTCTCTCTCTCTCCCTCTCTCTCTCTCCCAAACTCTCTACCATTTCCTTAGCCCATTTTCTTTACCCAAGTCATCAACTCCACTTTCTAACACGCCACAACACAAAAATCACCAACGAAAGGCTCTTGGAAACTCTCATTTATCACCTCCTCCACCTCCTCCTCCTCCTCCTCTTCTTCCTCCTCCTCCTCCTCTTCTTCCTCCTCCTCCTCCTCCATCGTGCGACATCTGGTATTCAAATTCTGTAAGAGGACGGATTTATACAAGCTCTCCCTTGGACGTGAAGTATTTGCAGGAGCAGCTCTCTATAGTGAATAATACAAGGCTAAGCAAGGTCTCTAAGGGCTTCTCTGGCGTTCTTTTCTACCTCCTCCTGTACCTCCACCTCCTGAACGCTTGTAAAAGACGGTCAAGGGAAGGGGAAAGGGTGGTGTGAGTAAAACATGAAAATTGAATACAAGACTGAATAAAAAAACTGGATTTATATTGGGTTGGTTTTTTTATGTACGAACGTAAACACTTTCCTTTTTATTTTCTTTTTTTTTTCACTCTATTTTTTGTTTCTCTTTTTTTTATTCGTTGGTGGTGTTGATGTGCTACTCATGTTGTTGTTGTTGTTGTTGTTGTTGTTGTTGTTGTTGTTGTTGTTGTTGTTGTTGTTGTATTATAACTCTCGCCGCCTTTCGTTTCTTTCCAAGTTTTCAAATATCTAAAGTCATTCTGCTGGAAGGAGAAAAAGACTGGTCGCTCTTCTCCTCCTCCTCCTCCTCCTCCTCCTCCTCCTCTTCTTCTTCTTCCTCCTCCTCTCCTTCTTCTCACTTTTTTCTTCCACGTTGTAGATATATCTCCCCTTTCCTCCACTCTACCAGCCCCCACGACCCTTTCTTTCCTCCATCTCTCTCTCCCCTTCTTTCCTCCATCCCTCACATCGTCTTTCCTCCACAGGTTGTTCTCTTGACGTTCTAAGCAAGGAAAATGAGACGATAGTGTTGACAACGAAGTGAATCCGAGACTTTATGGCCAAGAAAACAGACACTCTTATTCTCTCTCTCTCTCTCTCTCTCTCTCTCTCATCTCTCTCTCCTCTCTCTCTCTCTCTCTCTCATCTCTCTCTTCTCTCTCTCTCCTCTCTCTCTCTCTCTCTCTCTCTCTCTCACTCACTATCTTTAGACACTCATGACCTTCCTGTGTCCTCTCTGCCTTTCTTCTTTCCTTCCTTCCCTCCACCCTTCCCCTTCTCTTTTCTTTCCTCTCCCTTTTCTTTCCTCCACACTTGTTTCCTTCTCTCCCTCCTTCCAAGTGGCGATGCACAGCTGATGCCCTTAGTTCCCCCTTAAACCCTTTATTTAGACACCTTGGTGTGATCGAAGGCAAGCTACCTGTTGAATACACCTGAATACCTCCCTTAATTAACCTTCCCTACCTGTCTCGTGTTGGGTGAGTGTTTAGTAAATTTAACGCAACACATAAGGGTGGCCAAGACCTCTTTATCTTCGTTATGCAAGAGTGGAAAAACCTGTATTGAATTATTAAACACTTTTATAATCTCGTATGAAAGCCGATGAAAAGTGAAAAATCGTTCTCCATAATGCTTAGTGATTCATCCTTAGTCCTTTCTCATATCTTTTCACTAGGGGAGGCGTTTCATAATGCTTCATAGCCTTATAGAAAAGTTACGTTATAAAAGCCACACCTTATAGCATCACTACACTATAAGATTAAGTGTTGTATTTCGTGTCATTTTCTGGCGTGTGTTTCATCCTATTACTTAAGGTGTTATGTTACTGATAAAGTTCACGTGATTCTTATATAAGGTAAGTGATATTATTATTAGACGTATTTTTGTCTTTATTATATCTTACCTAACAGATAAAAACTTTCCCAAAACACATACTTTCACTTTTTTATTTTTTTTTTTATTTCACGCCACAAACTTGATCTTCATAATAATAATAATTTTACTTATTTCCCTTTTTTTTTTCTCTATTATATCTTACCTAACATACAAAAACTTTCCCAAAACACATACATTCCCCTATTTTCTGTCTTTTTTCACTTCACAAACATGATTTTTATAAGAAGATAAGTTTTTTTTATTAGACTTACTTCCCTTTTTTTTTCTCCATTATATCTTACCTAACATAGTCAAAAAACTTTCCCAAAAAACACATACATTCACCTACTTTCCATCTCTTCACTCACTCCACAAACATGATATTTCAACTAAACTCTCACTAGCTTATAGATAGATATACCTTCATCTCCTAATGCTTTACCTTGACGTTAGCAATCTAATTACACGATGCACGCCCTTCACCCCTCCCGCAGCGACACTAGAAGACAGACGTGCAGTGATCAAAGGCACCACCTGCACACACCAATTAACGCAGACAGGTGAGAGACAGGTGTAAATACTGCCTTCACTTAGACGTCAGTTCACAGGTGGAATAAATCAACATTATAATTCCATCGCTGGCATCACAGAGAGAGAGAGAGAGAGGAGAGAGAGAGAGAGGAGAGAGAGAGAGAGAGAGAGAGAGAGAGAGAGAGAGAGAGAGAGGAGAGAGAGAGGAGAGAGAGAGAATCATTAGGTCAGGTAAGGTCGTTCACACCTTTCCCGCATGACAAGGTGTGTGCGAGTGAGTGTTCGCAGCTTAACAAAGGGATTAACACGGCACTGCAATGTGTAAATGAGTTCCTTTTATGCATTCAGGTGTGCAACGTTATACAGGTAAAAAAAAAATTGATCAAAATGTATATAAGAGTCAGTGAACCTCTCTCTCTCGTTCTCTTTTTTTTATTTTCTCTCCTCTCTTTCTCTCTCTCTCTTTAATAATACTATAACCATAACCGTAACATTTCCCTTCCTTTTATTCAACTTTAAACGTGATTATCTTGCAAGTGAAATCCGGTTCAAACACTCAAGAGATTAATACAAAAAAAAGATTAAATGGAAATAGAAATGAATAAAAAGTCAATAACATTACTATTCCATTAAACACCTGTACTTAATTACCTTCATAAAACACAGGTAAGGTAAAGTACATAGATGAACAGGTAACATAACATCATTAAGAAACTATCACAGGTAACAAAGTACAGGTAACACTGATAATTAACTCCACCTAATACCTGTAATCACACTACCTGTATTTACCTTCCTACAGCTCCTTAGTGATGCTTAAGCGGAATCAGTTAATTGCGTCTATTATCTCACCACGTAACGACCACCTGCTGATAACACCACTAGGGATGAAAGGGGTAACTAGAGAGTATTTGTTCCCCTCACACCAGATAGGGAGAGAGAGAGGGACTGAGAGAGAGAGAGAGGAAGGTGATGTAGTACTGAAAGGAAGAGGAAGGAAAGATGTAAGTTTCCTATGGCTTCTAAGGACGTGTATTGACTAGAACGAGATGTATAGAGAGAATAAAATAAAGAAGAGAAATAAAGAAGAGACACTAAGTGAGACCAGTCCCCATCACGCGTATTAAGAAGAAGAAGAATAATAATGTTCTAATAACGAAGGGAAGGAGAGGGAAAGAAAAAGAAGAGAAGAGAAGAGGAGAAAGATAGAAACAGGGAGGGAGGATAGAAAAGCAGTGAAGTTGATGTTATTACAGAGAAGGGAGAGAATGGATAAAAGACGGAGATGGAACAGAAGGGAAGAGCAAGAAAAGAAAGTGTGAAGGAAAAATGAGAGAGAGAGAGAGAGAGAGAGAGAGAGAGAGAGGAGAGAGAGAGAGAGAGAGAGAGAGAGAGAGAGAGAAAGAGAGAGAGAGAGAGTAAAGAGGGAGGGAGGTGACAGGTGGAACACACTTCACAAGGTATAATTCATTAACTCAACTCTTTAAAAAATCAAGTAGAACCAACACACAAGGAGAAGGAGGAGGAGGAGGAGGAGGAGGAGGAGGAGGAGGAGGAGGAGGAGGAGGAGGAGGAGGAGGAGGAGGAGGGAAGCAAGTAGGACAGTAAGAGAAAGTGAGAGAAGGAAGAGGAGGAGTAGGAGTACATTAGGAGTGGAATAAGAGGTGAAGGGAAGTACTGGATGAATGGAATGTCATGTGGAGTTAGTGAATGAAGTAAGATTGAAAGAAGTAACTTGTAGACACACTTCAAACACCTGCAGGAGGAGGAGGAAGAGGAGGAAGAGGAGGAAGGAAGAAGGAAGGTGGTCGTCTGTGCCACAATCAACACCACAGTCAGGAGAGTCGTGATTGCTTTTTCTTCCCGGCTTCCCGAGGGG
>JAPQNM010000036.1:1901769-1905204 GCA_029783475.1 Metacarcinus magister
TGATGATATATATATTAGATATATATAAAAAAATACTTTGACATCTCTAATCTAAAAAAAATAAAGCTTCGGGGAACCACACAGCAATCAGGATCAGAAGAGGTGACAGGGTGTGAGAGGGAAGGGGTCACGGGCTATATATCACACACGAAGGTCGTAGAGGGGAAAACTTAATAGCAAGGTCAGAGGTGGTATAGGAGAGGGGGACAAGAGCGAGCAAAGGAGCGAAGAGGGCGTCTGCACACAAGCCCTCAGTGTAATATTAAATCCTTAGGACGCAGGATTACGCAAACATTATAGACAACATCACGTGTGAGAGCCTGACTATGTCTGTACCACACACGAGCCGGGGTGAAGGGATAGAGGGATTTTATTTTGGTGAAGAACGAAGGGTGATAGGATGGAGCATTTTGCGCATGTGAAGGTGAGTGAGGGTTAAGGGTGAAGGCCATCGGGAGAGAGACACAGTGAAGGTATGTGGTATGGTGCAGGAAGGGAAGGGAAGGGAAGGGACTGAGGTAAAGTTACATATGATCAGGAGGAGTTGAGGAAGAAGTTATGAAAGGGTACAGAGAACAGTAGTATGATTACACGCTGCGTTGTGAGAAGGAACGCAGATAGATCATTAACAGATGCAATGCAGATGGAAGAGGAGAAAACTAGAGAACGAAAGTGAGAAGAGAGGAAGGCGAGACCAAGGATGATGGCAATAGAGAAATATAATAAAGAGAAGGAGAACAGAAGGGAGAGAGAAGGAATGGAGAAAGATGAGGAAACTATAAGGAGAGATAATTATGAGCAGAGAAAGGAATAAACGATGTCAGAATGAGAGAAAAACGAAAGAACAAGCATATAAATAAAGAAACAAAGGAGTGAAAGAGAGTAAATAAATGGAAGAAGAAGGAGATGGAAGTAATAAGGAAAAGGACTTTATTATGACTGAAGGGGAGAGAACGAGGAGGAAAAGAAGAAGAGAAGGTAGGAGGCAGAGAAGAGAGAGGAGAGGAGAGGAGAGAACAGATAAAGACACGATAATATAATAGAAATTAAAGAATAATATAAACAAATGGACAAAAATACACAAAAGATAATAAAAGAAAGAGAGAAAACAAGAAACGAAAAACGAAAGAAAACTAAGATATAAAGACGAAAACATAAAACAAATGAAAAAATAATACACAACAATAAACTATATATAACTGACAAAAAATTACCAGATTTATAATTAATAAAGGAGAGAGAGAGTAAGAGAGAGACAGAGAGAGAGAGGGGACAACACGAACACACAACCCACACACACACACACCCACGAACACACCACACACACACACACAAGCACACAAACACACTACACACACACACCTACTCATAAAAAATTGGGTGATGGCGAGTATAAACATGCAGATGTAAATTGCAAAGAAGAGGATGTTGCGACAGAAGGGAGGTAAGAGGGGAGGTAAATGGGGGTGAGGGAGTTGAGGCACGGAGGTAAGAGGAAGAGGGAGATAGGAAAGAGGGAACAAGAAGAACACGATGTGGACAGAGAGACACCACACGAAACTCTGCTCATCGATATATCTGATGGCTAAACTAACACATCAGAGAGAGAGAGAGATGAGAGAGAGGAGAGAGATGAGAGAGAGAGAGAGAGGAGAGCGATCGAGGGAGAGAGACCCGGAGAGCGAGAGACACGGTGAGGGAGAGAGAAGAGCCAGAGCGAGAGGAGAGGGAGAGAGAGATGAGTAGAGAGTCACTCGGGAAGCGGTTTAAAGTGTGTAGAAGTCATACATGTTACATAAAGGTTATTTCACATCACACACCCCAGAGAAATAATGCTGAATAGCATATGGGAGCGAATGGAGGAGGAGGAGGAGAGAGGAGAAGGAGTGCGGGGAGGGGGAGGAGGGAGGAGGGGAGGAGGAGGAGGAGGGGAAGAGGATGAGTGGAGGTGGAGGAGGAGACCACATATATGAACACATATGAAGAACAAACAGCAGCAACAGGCCTGCTGCTGCCCTTATATTACGAGGCTGTCTGTGAGTACACTGTCTAGTCTAGAGTGAAGGATTACAGGATAGTAAGGGTGAAGGCTTCTCTTAGCACATGGTGGAAATTTTGAAAACTTATATATTTTTTGAAATTATTATTATGTTTGAAAACTCGAGGGTATTCTAAGTGTGTGTAATATTGTGTTTTGTTGTGTTTCGTGGTATGTGTTGATCAGGAATCTGGACTCCAGTTTTATCATACTGTCACGGGAAATGCCTTTGTTCAGTTTTGGGTGCCCCGAAATGTGCCATACCAGAATTGAGGTCGAAATCTTCTTTGGCATTACTATGAACTATTACTCTTTCCCAGTTTTAAATGTTTATATACAAATTTATTAAGCTTTATGAGCCTATCTAAATATCATCTCAGATTTAAAAATATATTGAAACCGTGTTAAGAAAGAACATAATGTTTTTGTGTAAGTTTTTGTGAAAACACACACAAATGTCTAATTTTCTCAATAACCATAATTCATTCCATTTTATTTTCTCTGTATAAAGGGCTCAAACGACGGGCGTCTCAATGCTCTATCTTTCCTATATTATTATATACTTTTTTTTTTTTTTTTTCCGTAAACCCCTCCTCATATTTTTTTTTCGAGTTATTTTCAAAAAACGTAAATTCTTGAAAAAAAATCTAAGGTGTCAACCCTTGAGGGGAAATTGGTGAAAAATTTCCACACCTCAGATGAGAATGAAAATTTTCTTCCTACAATAATGTTTTTTTGGGTCAAAATGAACACGAATCTGGACTTATTTTCAACTTACTGGTAATATCAAAAAAACAAAAAAAACAAAAATAAACCCAGCCATGGCTGGCAGGGAAAGAAGGCCAACCAAGACCAGACTGTCACTACTACCACTACTTTTTACTCTTGCTATACCCAACTACTGTCACTACCACTACTGTCACTAACCACTAACTAACTGCTACCACTACTTGACTGTCACTTTATACCCACATACTGTCACTCTAACCCACCCTACTCTAATGCTACACTACTTGTCCACTACCCACTGACGGGGGTCCACTACCCACTACTTGCTACCCTTTTCTGGGGCAAGCGATGTCAGGCCACTAGCGACGTCTTTTGACAATCGACATTTCGTAGTTAGGTATCATCAGGCTGACTTACTCAAAGTTTGCTACGTTAACGGATAGTATTTTAGTTGTGGATCTTGCCTTCTAAATATTTGTCAAGTCTGATTTTTGACGTAGTAATTGTTTTACAAAACACTGTCGACGACATTGGCTTGGGCAGGGAGTCCAAACGTAACGATCCGATTGAAAACGGAAGTGCTTTGGCTTTGGTTTGAATGTTGAATCTTTTCCAGTAATCTTACAAGAATGATGTCTTCCTTTTATATTGGAATCAATCAAAAGTAA
>JAPQNM010000036.1:1905304-1907804 GCA_029783475.1 Metacarcinus magister
AGGCTCACTATAATTAAGTATATAGAGGCAGAAAACAATTCAATTCCCACCGCTCGCTCGGTCATGACCGGCCGATCAAAATCTTCACTACTGACTCTGTCACCGGTGCCAATGGCTATGGAAGTTATTTATTTTCATTCTTAAATGCTGCTGCATCAAGATAAGGCTCACTATAATTAGGTATATAGAGGCAGAAAACAATTCAATTCCAAACCGCTCGCTCGGTCATGACCGGCCGATCAAAATCTTCACTACTGACTCTGTCACCGGTGCCAATGGCTATGGAAGTTATTTATTTTCATTCTTAAATGCTGCTGCATCAAGATAAGGCTCACTAGAATTAGGTATATAGAGGCAGAAAACAATTCAATTTCCACCGCTCGCTCGGTCATGACCGGCCGATCAAAATCTTCACTACTGACTCTGTCACCGGTGCCAATGGCTATGGAAGTTATTTATTTTCATTCTTAAATGCTGCTGCATCAAGATAAGGCTCACTATAATTAGGTATATAGAGGCAGAAAACAATTCAATTCCCACCGCTCGTTCGGACATGACCGACCGATCAAAATTTTCACTACTGACTCTGTCACCGGTGCCAATGGCTATGGAAGTGATTTATTTTCATTAAAAAATGTAATGCAGTACTTTTATTGCAGTGTCAAGCTCCATCGAGAGGATATGATAGCCATCAGTAACCCGCGTATACTCCTACACACGACACGTTACCCCGTAAGGAACACATATTGTCTTAACGTCCACAAATATTCTTGTAATGACTGTTACAGCTCAAAGCAGTTCATAACTAAGCCTTACGACACGTTTAACCATCTTACAGACCCTCGTGGATGTCTAGAATTGACCTCAACATATGGTGTATTTCTTTCATTTTTTCTACTCCGGGAAATTTTTTGCAAAATTTCCTCTTCGATTTTGTTTTTTTTAAAACTATGTTGTACATGGGAATAATGTAAGACTTTCAGCATAGTTTCAGTTAATTTCACCAGAAACTTTTATTGCTATAAATGAATTTATTTGGGTTAAAACAGATGATAAAATCAGTATGGTGGATCTAATACTTTACCAATGTTGATGGAAAAGATATCAGATATTCCTTATGAAATTACCAACTAATAAACAAAGCACTTTGTTCAATTGGTATCTTAGCTTAGAAGCAAATATTGTTTGTTTAATGATATCATTATTTTAGTAGATAACTATTTTTCATGAGATAGATACCGATCAAATATAACAAAGAGTTATATTGTGAAATCATAAATATTTTTCTCCTCTTTTTAAACCCTATCCCATTCCAATCCTGCGTCTAGTTTCTTTTTTCATTATTTATAATCTACGTAATTTACGTGAGGACGTAATATATATTTTCTTAATATTGTGTTTATCAGTACTTGTTACATACCATAAGGATCAGAAAAAGGTGCAGATTTTGAAGCATTGCTTGAAAATTCAATACGTGTAAAACGAAAGGAGTTACAACTAGTTTAAGTAGAACATATGATGAAAACAAGTTTTTATACACTATTTCAGGATGGCAGAGTCTGTTTGATTACTCCTGTAGTGTACATAGCCTTTCTTTGACCTTCTTAAATGCTGCTGCATCAAGATAAGGCTCACTATAATTAGGTATATAGAGGCAGAAAACAATTCAATTCCCACCGCTCGCTCGGTCATGACCGGCCGAACAAAATCTTCACTACTGACTTTGTCACCGGTGCCAATGGCTATGGAAGTTATTTATTTTCATTCTTAAATGCTGCTGCATCAAGATAAGGCTCACTATAATTAGGTATATAGAGGCAGAAAACAATTCAATTCCCACCGCTCGCTCGGTCATGACCGGCCGATCAAAATCTTCACTACTGACTCTGTCACCGGTGCCAATGGCTATGGAAGTGATTTATTTTCATTCTTAAATGCTGCTGCATCAAGATAAGGCTCACTATAATTAGGTATATAGAGGCAGAAAACAATTCAATTCCCACCACTCGCTCGGTCATGACCGGCCGATCAAAATCTTCACTACTGACTCTGTCACCGGTGCCAATGGCTATGGAAGTTATTTATTTTCATTCTTAAATGCTGCTGCATCAAAATAAGGCTCACTAGAATTAGGTATATAGAGGCAGAAAACAATTCAATTCCCACCGCTCGCTCGGTCATGATCGGCCGATCAAAATCTTTACTACTGACTCTGTCACCGGTGCCAATGGCTATGGAAGTGATTTATTTTCATTAAAAAATTTAATGCAGTACTTTTATTGCAGTGTCAAGCTCCATTGAGAGGATATGATAGCCATCAGTAACCCGCGTATACTCCTACACATGACACGTTACCCCGTAAGGAACACATATTGTCTTAACGTCCACGAATATTCTTGTAATGACTGTTACAGCTCAAAGCAGTTCATAACTAAGCCTTACGACACGTTTAACCATCTTACACGGAGGAAGAGGAAGGGCCGGAGGGTGTGAAGGAAGG
>JAPQNM010000036.1:1912804-1932804 GCA_029783475.1 Metacarcinus magister
GGTGGTGGTGGTTCACAGGTCACACGGTTGATAGGCAGCATTTAGGCCTATGGTGAAGTAGGATTATTTGTTGTGTGTGTGTGTGTGTGTGTGTGTGTGTGTGTGTGTGTGTGTGTGTGTGTGTGTGTGTGTCAGACGTGATGTTTGTTTGTTGACGTGTGTGTATTTTTTATTTATTTTTTTATTTATTATCATCATTGTAAGTTTTGAATTAAGTCTTTTTTTGTGTGTGATTGTTTATTTATTTATTTATTTATTTATTTATTTATATATTTATATATTTATTTATTTATTTATATATTTATATATTTGTTTATGTATCATTAGCAGTGTTTGTACTTAACGAAGCGTTGTAATTGCACACTGGCCTCGTAATTGTTGTTTGATCAGTTATGTAAAAAAAAATATATATATGAAAATCTACTAAAAATATCCCTTATATATTTATTTCACATCGCGTTATATTGACTTAAATTTAGCTAAGATAAATCACCTTAGATTCTCCACAAAATTTCCACCTTAATCACCAAGAATACTTTTACGAAACACTAAAAGATAAATTGTTTCTCGAAGCTTATAACACGTTGCATCAGATTTAATTAAACGATTAGTACCCAAACGTAAACAATTTTGGGGTATTGTAAACACGACTATTACCCAAACGTTACCAATATTTACCTAACCCAACCTAACCCAACCCAACCAAACCTAAACCTAACCAAACCCTAACTTGAACCTTTTCGACGTTAAATCTCACCGTAAATTGTATCGTAGTCGTGTCTGCGTTGCGTTGGGGGAGGAAAACGAGGCGAAGGAGTGATTAATGTTACCTGTTAAACGTTGAATCTCGTCCACCACTCACCTGCAGCTTTTCTGAAGTGTCCAATCAGCGGTGACTTGTCTACGTCGGGAGCCAATCACGTATCGAGGACCGTAATTCATTGACCATTACGTGAACTTTTAACTTTATTGTCAGCCTTGTACGGGGAAACTTTGTACTTGACGCTGAACTAAAGGGATGATGTATGAAGGAAGGAAGGGAGGAAAGGAGGAGGAGGAAGAGGGATGAGAGGGTGAGTGAGGGGAAGAAGGGATGGATTAAGGAGTGAGGAAGGAGGATGAGGAGAAGAGATGGATGGGAGAAGGGTGTGAAAGAGAAGAGAAGAGAAGAGAAGGGAAGAGAAGGGAAGAAAATATATAAAGAACACGATGATACAGAAGAAAAAAATAAGAGGACAGACAGGTGTTTCATCGATCCAGAAACGAAAACTTTATACACACACACACACACACACACACACACACACACACACACACACACACACACACACACACACACACACACACACACACACACACACACATTTAATCAGTCGTACATAAAAGCTTTTTCGTAAAGTACCACATACTTAAGTGTCTCCTTGAACAAGAAATGACGCAAAGAGAGAGAGAGAGAGAGAGAGAGAGAGAGAGAGAGAGAGAGAGAGAGAGAGAGAGAGAGAGAGAGAGAGAGAGAGAGAGAGAGAGAGAGAGAGAGAGAGAGAGAACGCCTTACCCACTCTGGCTTTACGGAGGTTAGCGAAACTTTATCTCTAAAACTACTTGACTGCTTTGAAAATTTACGAGGTTTCCCCAAAAATTCTTAGAAGATAACTCGTACTGAGAAAAATGTTGCTTACTGGGCAAAGGAAATGGTTGTGGCTTCGCAAACCACACCAGTATTTTGCATTTTTCCATTATTTGTCTTTTTACTAATGGGAGAAAAATTAATGTTGAAAATTATAATGCTTAAGTTCAGGAGTGATTAATGTGTGTGTGTGTGTGTGTGTGTGTGTGTGTGTGTGTGTGTGTGTGTGTGTGTGTGTGTGTGTGTGTGTGTGTGTGTGGTGTGTGTGTGGTGTGTGTGTGTATCAATATATCGTAGTAATCTATCCATTTATTCACCACGGACGCCATCCTACCCACACCATTCATCTTTCTTTACCTTCTCTCTCTCATCTCCTTTCGTCCCTTCTCCCTTTTTCCTTCTCTCCTTCCGTCCTCTCCTCTCCTCTTCCTCCGTCCGTCCCTTCCTCCATTCCTCCCTCCTTCTCTCCCCCCCTCCCTCCCCCCGCCCTTAACTTACGTGACCAGCAAGGGAAATCCTGCGAGGTAGAGGCAAAGGAGGAAAAAAGATGTGCGAGACGAAGAGGAAAATACGTAAGTTGTAGCTCCGTTTGGGCGTTTTTTAGGTGTTTCCTGTTTTCTTTAATGAGAATGAATGCGGCAAGGAAAAAGTGGAGGTAGAGAGAAACCGAAAGAGAAGGAGAAAGAAAGAGAGGATAAAAAGAAATACAATAGCGTAGTTCTTTGACCTCGTGTAGAGCCTCAAGGTATTTTTGTTCCGCTGCTGAACTTTTTCGTGTCTTGGTGAAGGTTTACCTGAAAATTGTACTTGATTGTGCCTTTCGTCGGCCTGCGTGGGTGTTAATGGGGGTGGGGGCACCGCATCATGCTGGGACTATGGGCTGGCAGGTGCACATCCCATCCTCCCCATCACCCCTTCTCCCTCACTCCCTCCCTCTCACTACTCTCCCGCTCGCTCGTTCGTTCGTTCGTTCGTTCGTTCGTTCGTTCGTTCGTTCGTTCGTTCGTTCGTTCGCTCGTTCGCTCGTTCTCCTCGATTCTTTCCGTTTCCTTGTCCGCCGTTAACGCGGTACAGGTGTCGGCGTGAATAATGCACAGGGCAGCAGGGCGCCGCGGGCCGGGTCGTGCCGGGCCGCGGCTACTACACGGGTGCCAAGGCGAGAGGTGCCGCAGGTGCGCCCGCTGCGGTGCGGCGGGGCAGCGGCGGCGTGTCGGGGCGGCAAGCGGCGTCGTGGCTCAGTGTTGGCCTGACCCCCGGCCCGGGCGCACGCCTGTGTGTGCTCCCGCCTCTCCTACCTCACCGCCGCCCGTTTTTTGCGCCCCCACGGCCATCTCGCCACCCACGAGGCTGCCCGCGCCCCCCAGGATCTAGTCAGTGTTCCCCGGTGGCCGCCATGCCCGTTCGCCCTTAGTGTCCCCTGAAGTGAGTGCGCCTGCGCGCCACCCACGTGACTCTGCCATGACCCGACCTGCCCTCCCCTCGCCTGCCCATGCCCACTCCCAGGTCCTCCGCCCGGCCCTGGGGTGGGTGGTGGCGTGGGTGGTAGTGTTTGCACTGGCGCCCACGTGTCAAGCTAACCCGGACGCCAAGCGGCTGTACGACGACCTGCTCAGCTCCTACAACCGACTCATCCGTCCCGTCCAGAACAACACCGACAAGATCACCGTCTGGATGAGGCTGCGGCTCTCACAGCTCATCGACCTGGTAAGTCCCATCCACACGCCCGCACGCCCACACACCCATCCATGGCCAACCCAACCCGGCCCGCCCGCCCACTCGCCCGCCCGCCCGCCCACTCGCCCGCCCGCCCGCCCGCCCGCCCATGTTGCCTGCCGCCCGCCGCCTGCCGCCCATACTTCCTGACTGTGTCCGTCATGAGGAGTGATCCCGCTGGTCGATACCCCGTGTTGACGTCCGCAGCCCCCAGGGACTCTGTCGCCCCCGCAGCCTCCTCTCAGGGATTCTCTTTAATTCCACATCTGCAGTAGAACCTCCACACGTGTGCATCCCTCCCCCCCTCCCCCAATCCCCCACCCCGGCGGCGGTGTGCAGATGTGGCTGTGTGAATATAACTGTCAGCACCTACAGTATTTATGTGGCAGGAACCTAACATCGGTCACTTTGTTGTCCTCGAAGTAGAGATTTTTATCGTCAGGAAATTTGAGGCCACTACCAGCCACCATTAACCTAATTAACTCGACTTACCTGTCTCTCCTCCTGTCAAGAGCCTCAGGTGAGCGGATTTTGATGCACCGAAAACTTGGGGGAAAAGCCAATTTACCTTTACTTATTTTTTTGTTAATATTTCCTGGGAACGTTTACGAGGAATGTGTGTCAATGCGTCACCACGGCCCCGTCACGCAGCACCTGGGAGCAGCTCATCACCCCGTCACCCCATCACCCCGTCACCCTGTCACCCCATCACCCCGTCACCCCGTCACCCCGTCACCCCGTCACACCCGCGGCGAGTTTTTTTGTCAACTAAGTTACGGTTTTTTTGGTTAACTGTTTTGTTTATGTTTTGCACGAGGTAACACACTAAACCTCACCTCATCACACTTCACCTCACCTCATCTCATCTCCTCTCCTCTCCTTTTTTTTCCTTTCCTTTTCTTTCCTTTCCTTTCCTTTCCTTTCCTTTCCTTTCCTTTCCTTTCCTTTCCTTTCCTTTCCTTTCCTTTCCTATTCTTACCTCTTCTCTCCCCATGTCTCTTCTCTCCCCTTCTCTTGTCTCCTTCTTTCCATCTCCATCCATCTGAGTGACGCGAGGCCCTTCCCCCCTTCCCCCCTCCATCTTGCCCCCCCCCCGACCAACAAGGCACTTCCCTGGTTCCTCCTCAAATCACATCCACCTGAGCCTGGCAGGTGGAGGGACAAGGTAATGAAAGCTTAAGTGGACTAAGGAATAATGAATAGATCAATTAATTATCATGTCAGTCTTAAAGATTATAATAATACCGCTCATTAGGAGACTTTTTTTAATGCCTAACCACCCCCCCCCCAAAAAAAAAGTAGTATTTCCGAATGTTTGGTTCCCGTTGGAGTGAGTTAATTATCCGGCGTCATCAGTAATTTCCTTCCTCATTTACCGGTTTCCGTTTTGGTCAATGCATTTCTTAATTAACCGTAAACGTTCGCTGGTTTCCCTACCGCGTTATACTTGCGTGGAGGCGTGATTTTTGCCCACACCACCACGCAAGTAATTAAGGTGGTGAGAGGTGGGCGTGTGGGCCAGCGGGAGGGAGGTTGCAGATGGTTACAGGTGCAGAGGCAGGTTAATTTCCACGCTGGGCAATTCAGGTCTGGAGCGACAGGTCTGCTTGAAGGGGAAATAGGCTTAAGTTGGCCACTGGTAACCATTACTTGACCCTTATACCTTATACAGGGAGGTGGTGTGTGTGCGTGTGTGTATGTGTGTACGTACAGCTGTAAGTCTACGTGGGAGGCGTGTTTCCCCTCTGGACAGGTGTGTAGGTGGAGGGGAAGGGGGGGGGGTGATGTGCCATTGTTGCAGGTACATTGTGAGAGAGAGTGCGTGGAGGCCGTGAAAAATGTGTAGCCTCGCAATACATAAGACAAGGACACGTGATCCCCCTCTCTTGTGATGGAAAAATGGCGACACACTGCTGGCGGGGAAGGGGAGGGAAGGGGACTGAAGGGAAGGGAAAAATATAATCCCTTCATCAGCAAGACTCCCTCGATGCACAGAAAACGAGAATTGGGCTGAAAATGGGGGAACGGACGGACTTGCGGAAAGGCGCTTGAATTCTGGGGTCTGTTTGGGGTGGTAGGGGGGGCAATGGAAGTCTCTGGGGGGGGCTGGGGTGGTAGGGAGTCAGGCAATGATGTGAGTCGTGGCTCTGCAGGGAAGCACAAAGAACCATTACTTCGTGGAGCGCGGGAAGAAAATGTTAAAAGCCTCTATGTATTTTCTTTATACGAAATGCTGTGTTGAGAATGCCTATTGCCCTTCCTTTGTTTGAGAGAGAGAGAGAGAGAGAGAGAGAGAGAGAGAGAGAGAGAGAGAGAGAGAAAGAGAGAAAGAGAGAGAGAGAGAGAGAGAGAGTTTATGTCCTCTCGGGAGACTGCATGATTCACAGTGCTTGACATATATGAGAATAAGCTTCATGATTTTCTTTTCTCTTCAGGATGTATGTGACAAGCAAACTCTTCATTCATATCTACGAGTTTCCAGGAAATAGTTGGTTTGAACGCCATTTTCCGCCTGTATGAGGTTTTTAGTATAACATTATCTACGAAAACTGACATGAAACTCTACATTACACTCACTAGCTTGAGAAACGTGGAAGTAAATAATGTTTAGTTAAGTTTTAATGAGATTTAACATAGCATTCCAAGCCACCGGGGTAACATTTTAACCTCAACGCTTTTATATCCTTAAACAAAACACTACACACGCCATCTAGTGAGTAATGATAGAACTACTAGTACAATAGTCTTATAGTTATCCACACCAACAATGTTTACGAAGGTGGAAGGCGTCGTATATTAAGATGATGTTTCGTGTGTAAGAAAAGTTTGGGATGGAAATGGTCTTAGAAGTCATGGAGAGGTTGGGTTCAGAGTATTGCGAAAAAAAAAAAGTTCCCTTAACCCATTCACCGTGATAATGCACAAAGTTTCTTGTATCGCCTGTGATCTAATAATTTATGATTTTTCAATCTATACATTGAATAATATGCTTAGGATAGTAAATTTCTCCTGGTTTATTCGATTTGAACAGTAGCATCAATACATCGTTTAGTCTTAAGTTACATAAGTTATACAGCATTGAAGTTGAATACAAAACGATTTCAAAGCCATGATACGAGGGAAGCGCGTTGCCAGACGTATGATACACCACCCATATCACCACCCCCATAGCAGCTTGTTGTTTTGTTTACATACACACACACACACACACACACACACACACACACACACACACACACACACACACACACACACACACACACACACACACACACACGCGCGCGTTCACCAAACGTGTGTGTGTGTGTGTGTGTGTGTGTGTGTGTGTGTGTGTGAGTGTATATAAACAAAAAGCTAAAGGACGTTTGTATATATATATATATATATATATATATATATATATATATATATACATATATATATATATATATATATATATATTTATATATATATATATATATATATATATATATATATATATATATATATTTATATATATTTATATATATATATATATATATATATATTTATATATATATATATATAAATATATATATATATATATATATATATATATATATATATATACATATATATATATATATATATATATATATATATATATATATATACACACATATATATATATATATATATATATATATATATATATATATATAATTTTATATAAATATTAAGTTTCATTTTACTGCGTAACTATTAGTCATAAAACAAATATTCAAAATGACAATGGTACAGTTTAATTAGGTGTATCAGATGCTGCAATGATATTTCCAATATCTCTAATAGCTTTCGGGAAAATGAGGAGGAAAGAAATGTTTTTATATAAATATAAAGTTTCATTTTACTGCGTTATTATTAGTCATAGAACAAATATTCATAATATCAGTTGTACAGTTTAGTTAGGTGTATCAGATGCTGCAATGATATTTCCAATATCTCTAATACCTTTCGAGAAAATGAGGAGGAAAGTCATGTTTTTAAATAAATATTAAGTTTAATTTTACTGCGTAATTATTAGTCATAGAACAAATATTCATAATATCAGTTTTACAGTTTAATTAGGTGTATCAGATGCTGCAATGATATTTCCAATATCTCTAATAGCTTTCGGGAAAATGAGGAGGAAAGTCATGTTTATATATAAATATTAAGTTTCATTTTACTGCGTAATTATTAGTCATAGAACAAATATTCATAATGACAGTTGTAGAGTTTAATTAGGTGTATCAGATGCTGCAATGATATTTCCAATATCTCTAATAGCTTTCGGGAAAATGAGGAGGAAAGTCATGTTTTTATATAAATATTAAGTTTCATTTTACTGCGTAATTATTAATAATAAAACAAATATTCATAATTACAGTTGTACAGTTTAATTAGGTCTATCAGATGCTGCAATGATATTTCCAATATCTCTAATAGCTTTCGAGAAAATGAGGAGGAAATTCATGTTTTTATATAAATATTAAGTTTTATTTTACTGCGTAGTTATTAGTCATAGAACAAATATTAATAATGACAGTTGTACAGTTTAATTAGGTGTATCAGATGCTGCAATGATATTTCAAATATCTCTAATAGTTTTCGAGGAAATGAGGAGAAAAGTTATGTTTATATAAAAATATTAAGTTTCATTTTACTGAGTAATTATTAGTCACAGAACAAATATTCATAATGACAGTTGTACAGTTTAATTAGGTGTATCAGATGCTGTAATGATATTTCCAATATCTCTAATAGCTTTCGAGAAAATGAGGAGGAAAGTCATGTTTTTAAATAAATATTAAGTTTCATTTTACTGCGTAATTATTAGTCATAGAAAAAATATTCATAATATCAGTTGTACAGTTTAATTATGTGTATCAGCTGCTGCAATGATATTTCCAATATCTCTAATAGCTTTCGAGGAAATGAGGAGTAAAATCATGTTTTTATATAAATATTAAGTTTCATTTTACTGCGTAATTATTAGTCATAGAACAAATATTCATAATATCAGTTGTACAGTTTAATTAGGTCTATCAGATGCTGCAATTATATTTCCAATATCTCTAATAGCTTTCAAGAAAATGACGAGGAAAGTCATGTTTTTATATAAAAATACGGTTTTATTTTACTGCGTAATTATTAGTCATAGAACGAATATTCATAATATCAGTTGTACAGTTGTTTTAGGTGTATCAGATGATGCAATGATATTTCCAATATCTCTAATAGCTTTCGAGAAAACGAGGAAGAAAGTAATTTAAAAAAAAGTAAAATTCAGTATTTATTAGTACTAGTGAAAATATTCATAATGACAGTAGTAGATTTTAATTAGGTCTATCAGATGCTGCAATGATATTTCCAATATCTCTAATAGCTTTCGAGAAAATGAGGAGTAAAATCATGCTTTTATATAAATATTAAGTTTCATTTTACTGCGTAATTATTAGTCATAGAACAAATATTCATAATGACAGTTGTACAGCTTAATTACGTCTATCAGATGCTGCAATGATATTTCCAATATCTCTAATAGCTTTCGAGAAAATGAGAAGGAAAATCATGTTTTTATATAAATATTAAGTTTCATTTTACTGCGTAATTATTAGTCATAGAACAAATATTCATAATTTCAGTTTTACAGTTTAATTAGTTCTATCAGATGCTGCAGTGATATTTCCAATATCTCTTATAGATTTCGAGAAAATGAGGAGGAAATTCATGTTTCTATATAAATATTAAGTTTCATTTTACTGCGTAATTATTAGTCATAGAACAAATATTCATAATGACAGTTGTACAGTTTAATTAGGTGTATTAGATGCTGCAATGATATTTTCAATATCTCTAATAGCTTTCAGGAAAATGAGTAGGAAAGTCATGTTTTTATATAAATATTAAGTTTTATTTTACGGAGTAATTATTAGTCATAGAACAAATATTCATAATCACAGTTGTATAGTTTAATCAGGTGTATCAGATGCTGCAATGATATTTCCAATATCTCTAATAGCTTTCGAGAAAATGAGGAGGAAAGTCATGTTTTTAAATAAATATTAAGTTTAATTTTACTGCGTAATTGTTAGTCATAGAACAAATATTCATAATGACAGTTGTACAGTTTAATAAGGTGTATCAGATGCTGCAATGATATTTCCAATATCTCTAATAGCTTTCGGGAAAATGAGGAGGAAATTCATGTTTTTAAATAAATATTAAGTTTCATTTTACTGCGTAATTATTAGTCATAGAAAAAATATTCATAATATCAGTTGTACAGTTTAATTATGTGTATCAGCTGCTGCAATGATATTTCCAATATCTCTAATAGTTTTCAAGAAAATGAGGAGGCAAGTCATGTTTTTAAATAAATATTAAGTTTCATTTTACTGCGTAATTATTAGTTATGGAACAAATATTCATAATATCAGTTGTACAGTTTAATTAGGTCTATCAGATGCTGCAATTATATTTCCAATATCTCTAATAGCTTTCAAGAAAATGACGAGGAAAGTCATGTTTTTATATAAAAATACGGTTTTATTTTACTGCGTAATTATTAGTCATAGAACGAATATTCATAATATCAGTTGTACAGTTGTTTTAGGTGTATCAGATGATGCAATGATATTTCCAATATCTCTAATAGCTTTCGAGAAAACGAGGAAGAAAGTAATTTAAAAAAAAGTAAAATTCAGTATTTATTAGTACTAGTGAAAATTTTCATAATGACAGTAGTAGATTTTAATTAGGTCTATCAGATGCTGCAGTGATATTTCCAATATCTCTAATAGCTTTCGAGAAAATGAGGAGGAAAATCATGTTTTTATATAAATATTAAGTTTCATTTTACTGCGTAATTATTAGTCATAGAACAAATATTCATAATTTCAGTTCTACAGTTTAATTAGGTCTATCAGATGCTGCAGTGATATTTCCAATATCTCTAATAGCTTTCGAGAAAATGAGGAGGAAATTCATGTTTTTATATAAATATTAAGTTTCATTTTACTGCGTAATTATTAGTCATAGAACAAATATTCATAATGACAGTTGTACAGTTTAATTAGTTGTATTAGATGCTGCAATGATATTTCCAATATCTCTAATAGCTTTCGGGAAAATGAGTAGGAAAGTCATGTTTTTATATAAATATTAAGTTTCATTTTACTGAGTAATTATTAGTCATAGAACAAATATTCATAATGACAGTTGTACAGTTTAATTAGGTCTATCAGATGCTGCAGTGATATTTCCAATATCTCTAATGGCTTTCGAGAAAATGAGGAGGAAAATCATGTTTTTATATAAATATTAAGTTTCATTTTACTGCGTAATTATTAGTCATAGAACAAATATTCATAATATCAGTTTTACAGTTTAATTAGGTCTATCAGATGCTGCAGTGATATTTCCAATATCTCTAATAGCTTTCGAGAAAATGAGGAGGAAATTCATGTTTTTATATAAATATTAAGTTTCATTTTACTGCGTAATTATTAGTCATAGAACAAATATTCATAATGACAGTTGTACAGTTTAATTAGTTGTATTAGATGCTGCAATGGTATTTCCAATATCTCTAATCGCTTTCGGGAAAATGAGGAGGAAATTTATGTTTTTAAATAAATATTAAGTTTCATTTTACTGCGTAATTATTAGTCATAGAAAAAATATTCACAATATCAGTTGTAAAGTTTAATTAGGTGTATCAGCTGTTGCAATGATATTTCCAATATCTCTAATAGCTTTCGAGAAAATGAGGAGGAAATTCCTGTTTTTAAATAAATATTAAGTTTCATTTTACTGCGTAATTATTAGTCATAGAACAAATATTCATAATATCAGTATTACAGTTTAATTAGGTCTATCAGATGCTGTAATTATATTTCCATTATCTCTAATAGCTTTCGAGAAAATGACGAGGAAAATCATGTTTTTATATAAAAATACGGTTTTATTTTACTGCGTAATTATTAGTCATAGAACAAATATTCATAATATCAGTTGTACAGTTGAATTAGGTGTATCAGATGATGCAATGATATTTCCAATATCTCTAATAGCTTTCGAGAAAACGAGGAAGAAAGTAATTTAAAAAAAAGTAAAATTCAGTATTTATTAGTACTAGTGAAAATTTTCATAATGACAGTAGTAGATTTTAATTAGGTCTATCAGATGCTGCAATGATATTTCCAATATCTCTAATAGCTTTCGAGAAAATGAGGAGTAAAATAATGCTTTTATATAAATATTAAGTTTCATTTTACTGCGTAATTATTAGTCATAGAACAAATATTCATAATTACAGTTGTACAGTTTAATTAAGTCTATCAGATGCTGCAGTGATATTTCCAATATCTCTAATAGCTTTCGAGAAAATGAGGAGGAAAATCATGTTTTTATATAAATATTAAGTTTCATTTTACTGCGTAATTATTAGTCATAGAACAAATATTCATAATTTCAGTTCTACAGTTTAATTAGGTCTATCAGATGCTGCAGTGATATTTCCAATATCTCTAATAGCTTTCGAGAAAATGAGGAGGAAATTCATGTTTTTATATAAATATTAAGTTTCATTTTACTGCGTAATTATTAGTCATAGAACAAATATTCATAATGACAGTTGTACAGTTTAATTAGTTGTATTAGATGCTGCAATGATATTTCCAATATCTCTAATAGCTTTCGGGAAAATGAGTAGGAAAGTCATGTTTTTATATAAATATTAAGTTTCATTTTACTGAGTAATTATTAGTCATAGAACAAATATTCATAATGACAGTTGTAAAGTTTAATTAGGTCTATCAGATGCTGCAGTGATATTTCCAATATCTCTAATAGCTTTCGAGAAAATGAGGAGGAAAATCATGTTTTTATATAAATATTAAGTTTCATTTTACTGCGTAATTATTAGTCATAGAACAAATATTCATAATATCAGTTTTACAGTTTAATTAGGTCTATCAGATGCTGCAGTGATATTTCCAATATCTCTAATAGCTTTCGAGAAAATGAGGAGGAAATTCATGTTTTTATATAAATATTAAGTTTCATTTTACTGCGTAATTATTAGTCATAGAACAAATATTCATAATGACAGTTGTACAGTTTAATTAGTTGTATTAGATGCTGCAATGGTATTTCCAATATCTCTAATAGCTTTCGGGAAAATGAGGAGGAAATTTGTTTTTAAATAAATATTAAGTTTCATTTTACTGCGTAATTATTAGTCATAGAACAAATAATCATAATATCAGTATTACAGTTTAATTAGGTCTATCAGATGCTGTAATTATATTTCCATTATCTCTAATAGCTTTCGAGAAAATGACGAGGAAAATCATGTTTTTATATAAAAATACGGTTTTATTTTACTGCGTAATTATTAGTCATAGAACAAATATTCATAATATCAGTTGTACAGTTGAATTAGGTGTATCAGATGATGCAATGATATTTCCAATATCTCTAATAGCTTTCGAGAAAACGAGGAAGAAAGTAATTTAAAAAAAAGTAAAATTCAGTATTTATTAGTACTAGTGAAAATTTTCATAATGACAGTAGTAGATTTTAATTAGGTCTATCAGATGCTGCAATGATATTTCCAATATCTCTAATAGCTTTCGAGAAAATGAGGAGTAAAATCATGCTTTTATATAAATATTAAGTTTCATTTTACTGCGTAATTATTAGTCATAGAACAAATATTCATAATTACAGTTGTACAGTTTAATTAAGTCTATCAGATGCTGCAGTGATATTTCCAATATCTCTAATAGCTTTCGAGAAAATGAGGAGGAAAATCATGTTTTTATATAAATATTAAGTTTCATTTTACTGCGTAATTATTAGTCATAGAACAAATATTCATAATTTCAGTTCTACAGTTTAATTAGGTCTATCAGATGCTGCAGTGATATTTCCAATATCTCTAATAGCTTTCGAGAAAATGAGGAGGAAATTCATGTTTTTATATAAATATTAAGTTTCATTTTACTGCGTAATTATTAGTCATAGAACAAATATTCATAATGACAGTTGTACAGTTTCATTAGTTGTATTAGATGCTGCAATGATATTTCCAATATCTCTAATAGCTTTCGGGAAAATGAGTAGGAAAGTCATGTTTTTATATAAATATTAAGTTTCATTTTACTGAGTAATTATTAGTCATAGAACAAATATTCATAATGACAGTTGTACAGTTTAATTAGGTCTATCAGATGCTGCAGTGATATTTCCAATATCTCTAATAGCTTTCGAGAAAATGAGGAGGAAAATCATGTTTTTATATAAATATTAAGTTTCATTTTACTGCGTAATTATTAGTCATAGAACAAATATTCATAATATCAGTTTTACAGTTTAATTAGGTCTATCAGATGCTGCAGTGATATTTCCAATATCTCTAATAGCTTTCGAGAAAATGAGGAGGAAATTCATGTTTTTATATAAATATTAAGTTTCATTTTACTGCGTAATTATTAGTCATAGAACAAATATTCATAATGACAGTTGTACAGTTTAATTAGTTGTATTAGATGCTGCAATGGTATTTCCAATATCTCTAATAGCTTTCGGGAAAATGAGGAGGAAATTTGTTTTTAAATAAATATTAAGTTTCATTTTACTGCGTAATTATTAGTCATAGAACAAATAATCATAATATCAGTATTACAGTTTAATTAGGTCTATCAGATGCTGTAATTATATTTCCATTATCTCTAATAGCTTTCGAGAAAATGACGAGGAAAATCATGTTTTTATATAAAAATACGGTTTTATTTTACTGCGTAATTATTAGTCATAGAACAAATATTCATAATATCAGTTGTACAGTTGAATTAGGTGTATCAGATGATGCAATGATATTTCCAATATCTCTAATAGCTTTCGAGAAAACGAGGAAGAAAGTAATTTAAAAAAAAGTAAAATTCAGTATTTATTAGTACTAGTGGAAATTTTCATAATGACAGTAGTAGATTTTAATTAGGTCTATCAGATGCTGCAATGATATTTCCAATATCTCTAATAGCTTTCGAGAAAATGAGGAGTAAAATCATGCTTTTATATAAATATTAAGTTTCATTTTACTGCGTAATTATTAGTCATAGAACAAATATTCATAATTACAGTTGTACAGTTTAATTAAGTCTATCAGATGCTGCAGTGATATTTCCAATATCTCTAATAGCTTTCGAGAAAATGAGGAGTAAAATCATGTTTTTATATAAATATTAAGTTTCATTTTACTGCGTAATTATTAGTCATAGAACAAATATTCATAATTTCAGTTCTACAGTTTAATTAGGTCTATCAGATGCTGCAGTGATATTTCCAATATCTCTAATAGCTTTCGAGAAAATGAGGAGGAAATTCATGTTTTTATATAAATATTAAGTTTCATTTTACTGCGTAATTATTAGTCATAGAACAAATATTCATAATGACAGTTGTACAGTTTAATTAGTTGTATTAGATGCTGCAATGATATTTCCAATATCTCTAATAGCTTTCGGGAAAATGAGTAGGAAAGTCATGTTTTTATATAAATATTAAGTTTCATTTTACTGAGTAATTATTAGTCATAGAACAAATATTCATAATGACAGTTGTACAGTTTAATTAGGTCTATCAGATGCTGCAGTGATATTTCCAATATCTCTAATAGCTTTCGAGAAAATGAGGAGGAAAATCATGTTTTTATATAAATATTAAGTTTCATTTTACTGCGTAATTATTAGTCATAGAACAAATATTCATAATATCAGTTTTACAGTTTAATTAGGTCTATCAGATGCTGCAGTGATATTTCCAATATCTCTAATAGCTTTCGAGAAAATGAGGAGGAAATTCATGTTTTTATATAAATATTAAGTTTCATTTTACTGCGTAATTATTAGTCATAGAACAAATATTCATAATGACAGTTGTACAGTTTAATTAGTTGTATTAGATGCTGCAATGGTATTTCCAATATCTCTAATAGCTTTCGGGAAAATGAGGAGGAAATTTATGTTTTTAAATAAATATTAAGTTTCATTTTACTGCGTAATTATTAGTCATAGAAAAAATATTCACAATATCAGTCGTAAAGTGTAATTAGGTGTATCAGCTGTTGCAATGATATTTCCAATATCTCTAATAGCTTTCGAGAAAATGAGGAGGAAATTCATGTTTTTAAATAAATATTAAGTTTCATTTTACTGCGTAATTATTAGTCATAGAACAAATATTCATAATATCAGTATTACAGTTTAATTAGGTCTATCAGATGCTGTAATTATATTTCCATTATCTCTAATAGCTTTCGAGAAAATGACGAGGAAAATCATGTTTTTATATAAAAATACGGTTTTATTTTACTGCGTAATTATTAGTCATAGAACAAATATTCATAATATCAGTTGTACAGTTGAATTAGGTGTATCAGATGATGCAATGATATTTCCAATATCTATAATAGCTTTCGAGAAAACGAGGAAGAAAGTAATTTAAAAAAAATTAAAATTCAGTATTTATTAGTACTAGTGAAAATATTCATAATGACAGTAGTAGATTTTAATCAGGTCTATCAGATGCTGCAATGATATTTCCAATATCTCTAATAGCTTTCGAGAAAATGAGGAGGAATGTCATGTTTTTATATAAATATATAGTTTAATTTTACTGCGTAATTATTAGTCATAGAACAAATATTCATAATGTCAGTTTTACAGTTTAATTAGGTCTACCAGATGCTGTAGTGATATTTCCAATATCTCTTATAGCTTTCGAGAAAATGAGGAGGAAAATCATGTTTTTATATAAATATTAAGTTTCATTTTACTGCGTAATTATTAGTCATAGAACAAATATTCATAATGAGAGTTGTACAGTTTAATTAGGTGTATCAGATGCTGCAATGATATTTCCAATATCTCTAATAGCCTTTGAGAAAATGAGGAGGAAAGTCATGTTTTTATATAAATATTAAGTTTCATTTTACTGCGTAATTATTAGCCATAGAACAAATATTCATTATATCAGTTGTACAGTTTAATTAGGTGTATCAGATGCTGCAATGATATATCCAATATCTCTAATAGCTTTCGAGAAAAGGAGGAGGAAAGTCATGTTTTTATATAAAAATTAAGTTTCATTTTACTGCGTAATTATTAGCCATGGAACAAATATTCATAATATCAGTTGTACAGTTTAATTAAGTTTATCAGATGCTGCAATGATATTTCCAATATCTTTAATAGCTTTCGAGAAAATAAGGAGGAAAGTCATGTTTTTAAATAAATATTAAGTTTAATTTTACTGCGTAATTATTAGTCATAGAACAAATATTCATAATATCAGTTTTACAGTTTAATTAGGTGTATCAGATGCTGCAATGATATTTCCAATATCTCTAATAGCTTTCGGGAAAATGAGGAGGAAAGTCATGTTTATATATATATATTAAGTTTCATTTTACTGCGAATTATTAGTCATTGAACAAATATTCATAATGACAGTTGTACAGTTTAATTCGGTCTATCAGATGCTGCAATGATATTTCCAATATCTCTAATAGCTTTCGGGAAAATGAGGAGGAAAGTCATGTTTTTATATTAATATTAAGTTTCATTTTACTGCGTAATTATTAGTCATAAAACAAATATTCATAATGACAGTTGTACAGTTTAATTAGGTGTATCAGATGCTGCAATGATATTTCCAGTATTTCCAATATTTTTAATATCCAATATCTAATGCTAGCTAGAAGAGCCCGTCGCTGACGGCCGACGGAGCGACGGTTATTTATTGCTGCCGGTGGTGTTGCCAAACCGCAGTTATCGTACCGTAAAATTATCTATATAATATCACATAAATACTCATAAGAACGGTAATTCTTATACATAAGACAATAGAAATTTGTAAATAATGATAAAAGTTGTTACACTGGCCTATACATCATATGTATATGCATGGGAATGATATAAAGATCTTGTCACAGGCGTCGTGCCGCAAACACAGGAGAGGGAGACGCTGCTGGCACATACGGTGTGCCGCAAGAACTGAATGGGTTAATGTGTGTAAGAATAGTGTCTGAGGATGAAGAAAAAAATAATATGGTGGCACGGTAATGTTTGTTGGGCTGTTTTTGCAGATTTCCTTGGCTACTTTTTCTTGCTTTTTCTTTTTCTTTCTCTTCTTGGGCTAGAAATGAGGTTATTTCACGCTGGTTTTAATCTTGTTCTTGTTATGTTTTTTTCTTATTATTTTCTTGTTTTTGTTTTGTTATTTCCATTATTACGTTTTCTTTATTATAAATATCACCGTACTTTTTTTCTTTTCTTTTTCTTCTTCTTCTTCTTCAGGTCTTCTTCCTCCTCCTTCTCCTCGCTTTATCCTCGTTCCCCCACCTACTTCTTTCTCATTCTCGTCTTGCTTTTCTGTATCCTCCTATATCTTCGCCTCCTCCTCCTCCTCCTCCTCCTCCTCCTCCTCCTCCTCCTCCTCCTCCTCCTCCTCCTCCTCCTCGCCTCACAAAAACCTACCTTCCTCAATATTTCCTCCACCACTCATGCAAGAAGAGGAGCAAGCACCCCAGAGAGAGAGAGAGAGAGAGAGAGAGAGAGAGAGAGAGAGAGAGAGAGAGAGAGAGAGAGAGAGAGAGAGAGAGAGAGAGAGAGAGAGCAGTGTAATGGATTCTTTCTTTTTACTGGAATTCTCAACGTGGGGCAGATTTTTCAAACAGAATTTCCTCATGAAAAAAAGGGAAAGGGAATCTAGGCGTTAGTTGGCGACTCACACTTATGAAGGGACAAAACACCCCTTGGAAGTTTAATGCAGGGAGGAGGAGGAGGAGGAGAGGAGGAGGAGGAGGAGGAGGAGGAGGAGGAGGAGGAGGATTGAGTACTGGTCCGGCAAGATTAACACAAGTCTTGATAAAACTTTAGATTTAGTGATATATATATGAACGTTAAAAATATCTAATTGCCATACTCTCTCTCTCTCTCTCTCTCTCTCTCTCTCTCTCTCTCTCTCTCTCTCTCTCTCTCTCTCTCTCTCTCTCTCTCTCTCTCTCTCTCATATTTCCTTGTCAGTTCTCTCTTTAAAAAATAACTTCAATTGGACGACTGCAATGGAAAGGAATCGAGATGAAATAAATATATACACAAAGAAAAAAGCAAACAGAGAGAGAGAGAGAGAGAGAGAGAGAGAGAGAGAGAGAGAGAGAGAGAGAGAGAGAGAGAGAGAGAGAGAGAGAGAGAGAGAGAGAGAGAGAGAGAGAGAGAGAGAGAGAACGCGCCAGGGAATTGTCCAAAAGAACACACACACGAAAAGATAAAAGGTGTGTTTGTATCGCGCGTTTTAGGGATTTCCATGAAGGTATTTAGTGATCAAAAGGACTGGGAACCTTTTTGGCGAGACCACCGCCACGAGTTTGATGTTTGGATGTTGTTGCAGATGTGTTGCAATGGACTCACTTCCATTTTCTATCTTTTATGAACCTAACCTTTCACTTTCCTTTCCTTTTCTTCTTCCTCTTTCTTTCTTCTCCTCGTCCTTCACAATGCTTATAACTACATCAAAAGCAACAAAACACACACACACACACACACACACACACACACACACACACACACACACACACACACACACACACACACACACTGAACATTGCGTCTTTTCATCCTTTCTTTCCTTTTTATTCTTCTGTACAAGGACAATAACTCACACTTTTGGCAGACACACACGCCCAGCCAGGTAAAGAAAGGCACATACCTGTCCAAGTGTTCCTCAGGTGCTTCTGTTTTCACCTTGTTTGTGAGAGAGAGAGAGAGAGAGAGAGAGAGAGAGAGAGAGAGAGAGAGAGAGAGAGAGAGAGAGAGAGAGAGAGAGAGAGAGAGAGAGAGAATAATCGTTTCTTAGCTTCGAGTGAGGAGATTTTATCAGTTTCGTCTTGACTTTATTGTGGCGTAAGTCTTGTTTCCTCCTCCTCCTCCTCCTCTTCCTCCTCCTCCTCCTCCTCCTCCTCCATTTCCTTTTCCTCTTTTTCCACCTTTACTTCCGTCGTCTCTTCTTCCCATCTATTTTTCTTCCTCATTCTTCCTCTCCACGACTCTCTTTTTATTGTTTTATTTTTACAGACCGAGCACTTGTTTTTTTCGATATTTTTGAACCCGTGTACGTGTGTGTGTGTGTGTGTGTGTGTGTGTCTGTGTGTGCGTGCGTGTGTGTGTGTGTTTGTGTTAGCAGCCACTTAAATGCGACCTTTTACCAACTCCTTCAAGGACCACCTCAAACGGGAACTTTAAAGAGGCACCTTCACCCTCCCTAAAACATCTAAACGAGGGTCATGAACGGCTACACAAAATCAATAGATCGACCTTGATGTTATGAGGATGTTATGAGGTTGTTATGAGGTTATGAAGACACCTGTTCATTAGGTATTGAGAACATGTGTTATTTCGGTTTCCAGAGGGACATGTAAAGCGCGTGAACCCACAGTCCCCTTCAAGGATATAGAGTGTTGGTTTATATATATATTTTTTTTTCATCCGTGTCATGTCTTTTCCTTCCCTTTCCTGTTTTTTTTTTTTCGTGTTTATTTTTCTCATATTCTCATCATTTTCTCCCGTCTTCCGGCCTTTCATCTGCTTCTGGT
>JAPQNM010000036.1:1947804-1952804 GCA_029783475.1 Metacarcinus magister
CAAATCAATCACAATATTCTCTCACCTGACTGTTAAGGAAGGAGGGAGGGAGGGAGGGAGGGAAGAGAAGGGAAGGGAGGGAACGAAGACAAGAGTGGAGGGAATATGAGGGAATAGGAGATAGTGACGTGTGTTGAAAGATAAGGAAGAGTGAATAAGAGAAACTAGATACAAATGAGTTATTAAAGGAATATAAAGTAATGTAAGAAATATAGAGATAATAATGATGATATTTTTAATGCAATAGATAAAAAGAAAGTGAAGGAAATTTTAAGAAAAGAAAAGAAAGGAAAATAAGAAAGATGGTGAAAATGATAATGTGTGAAGGAAAATAAAATGGTCAAAGGAAAAATTATCATATATTTCTTATCTTTAATAGTTTGTGAAAATGAATGAAAGGAAGAGAAACTGATGAACGTCGGTGTTCTGTGCAACTTTAATGGAGAGAGAGAGAGAGAGAGAGAGAGAGAGAGAGAGAGAGAGAGAGAGAGAGAGAGAGAGAAAGAGAGAGAAAGAGAGAAAGATAGACAGACACAGGCAGAGACAAAGACAGATACAACAGCAACATTTTCAAACTTTTAACACTTTAACCCCTCCCCAAAAAAGCCAAAAATAAAATAAAAATAATAACATAACATATAAACTTGGGTAACAATTTTGGACACAGTTTAGGTAGCATTCAGGTGTTACAGTTTACCTGGTGACGCTCAGGTGAACACAGGTGAGACTGATTAATCAATTACGTAAATGCACTGTTAAGAGAGAGATAAAAAAAAGAGAAAGAGAAAGAGTAAGTATTAATTCCCAGCTTCTCCTTCTCTTCCATCATTCAGTTCACTAAATCTTACATCAAAGGCAAGATATTTTGTATTGAGGTGACGAGAGGTGTGAACGATTCCTCAATGCTCCTTTTAATAATGAAGTGAAATGAGGTTATATATATTTTTTCACATTAAAACTTTTTCTTTAAACTTACAGAAAAAAAAATATAAAGATGCAAATCTATCTCGCTTCGTTACCAGATTAGTTCGAACTTATTTAACAATGCTCTGAGGAGTGTTTAATCTCTCTCTCTCTCTCTCTCTCTCTCTCTCTCTCTCTCTCTCTCTCTCTCTCTCTCTCTCTCTCTCTCTCTCTCTCTCTCTCTCTCTCTCTCATTTATCGTTATTCCTTTCCTACTCTCCTTTCTTCTATCCTCTATCCTCTTCCTTACTCCTTACTAATTTTCCTTCCCTTCCTTTCATTCTCTCCTTTCCTTTCTCTTCTTTTCCCCTTCCTATCTCTTTACCACTTTTCCTTCCTCTCATTTTAGATTCATTCTCTCTCTAATTTTTCCTCTTTTCCTAGTTTTTACATTTCCTCCTTGTTTCCTTCCCTTCCATCTTCCGTTCCACTCCACTCCTTCACTCCTTCATTTCCTTCCCTTCACTTCACTCCCTTCACTTCACTTCACTTCACCTCCCTTCACTTCCCTTCACTCCTCCTTCATTGCCTTCCACCTAGTGACACTCGCGTCCTACTTTCCCGCTCACGATCCCATTAATAAGAAGGGCACGTCGCCCCCTAAGACGCAGCCAGAGTGGAAGATGAAGTGATGAAGGTGATGGGAGAGACGATTTGTTTTGTTCTTGGGTTGACGAGAAACGATCGACGTGTAGGTTGAGTGTGTCTTCCCTCCTTCCCCCTCCCCTCCTACCTAGTACCCCGCCATGTTGTTGTTGTTCCTTGTTGTTGTTGTTGTTTTGTTTGTTTTCTGTTATAGGATTATTGGATTTGGTTTTTTTAATTATTGTGTTTCTGTTTTCTTTCTTTTTCTTTTTTATTTGATTTGATATAATGGTTAAAAAATAAAAATAAATAAAAAAACACCTGGATTCGTGCTGCAAACAGAAAAAAAAAAGTAGTGTGAATGTAAGGTGTTTCAATTTCGTTAAACACCCAATTACCTACCTCACACGCGACGCTTGTTTAATTATAAAGCTTAAATTAAGGGAAATATTAAGCCTAAATGAAGAAAGAAAAAAAAAGGATATTTCAACCCTTTTTCAGTGACCTCATGATATCCTTAGAAGATTATGAGGTCATGGGGGAAGGAAGGAGAGAGAGAAAGAAGGAGGGAGAGCGGAAGGAATATTACGTAGGACTCCCTTCTTCTCCTACGTCACTGCGCCTTTTCCTGCAGCATCTTCAGGGCCAGACACTCATTCCCTCTCTGTTAATTTCCTCACAAATGAAGACGAGTACGGTAGCAAAGGCGGACGAAGGTTAACTTAATGAAATTCCAGATTCAATCAACTTACGTTCTTGTCTGTGAAGGTCGCAGGATGTAGGGCGGTAATCTGTTTTGGCGGGGCGGTATTTGGCTCACCATTGTTTGTATGGCCGTACACCGCACTCCACCCCCCCCCCTCCACCCAGAGAGACCGCTGGGCCAAGGCTCTCGAGAAGGTGTGAGAGCAGAGAGCGAATGGAAATTGAACACGAGACGATTGCCAGAGATGGTGAGAAGGATCTATGTCCTTTACCGCCTCTCCTCCTCCTCCTCCTCCTCCTCCCTCTCCTTCTGTACTATACTATACACCTGTGCATACCTGGCGTGAAGGAAGCCTGGGATTGAATGCAGGTGAGTGTAAAAGCAAAAATATATACGATGTAGGCGTTGGCAAGGTAACAAACAGAACAGAACAGAACAGAACAGAACAGGTAACTTAGATTCAGGTACAGGTAACACCACAACTTATTTTCTACTTGTTATATTATTATTTGTTCTTATTTATTTACATTATGACTTAGATGATGTTATTATAAGTATTAAGTATAAGGTGTGTTAGGTATCAGCTTCCTCCTCCTCCTCCTCACCTACACACACACACACGGGATGAGGTGGAGGCAGTGAAGTGTGAGGTGTGAGGGTGAGAGGCAGTGGCGTCGAACACACTTGAGTTACGTCCATTACCAGGCTAATGGCGCCCCGCAGCTAACTCTGCACCATTAAAAGGGGGGGAGGGAAGGGGGGCGTCTGGGGGGCTTAACGGAGGGAATATTAACACGGATCACAACGACGGAGGAAGAAGAGACGGTAATGGAGGAGAGATTATAGGGAAGTAGGAGGAGGAGGAGGAAGGGTGGAAGAGGAGGAGGAGGAGGAGGAGGAGGAGGAGGAGGAAGGGTACAGCAGCGTAAAAAGAGGAGAATCTCTATCTTTTGATACTTAACGTTAATCACCTGAGAGCAGCTGGCCAGGTGTGTTAATTAACGTTATAGAGGTGAGCCGTGGGAGAAAGATTAAACATTTTTTACATTCCCTCACCTCCCAGCTACACCACCACCACCTCCTCCACCACCTACCAAGCTCATCACGTTACGATGAATATTTATAGGTAATTACAGGTGTGCAGGAAGGCTTGAACACCTACCTGATTGATGCCCTTGATAAGCAATCGCATCATTTTGTCTTCCCTGCACGCAAGATTCTCAACAACGCGCCTCATCACTCCTCAAGGCAATTTCAACAACAAATCTCCAAGCAAGAGGAGCTTTTTAGTTTTTTTTTGTCATTGGTTTTATAATGTAGAAATGCGAACCGGTAATACGTTCTCATTATTATGAATGGAAGGTAAATAATATGTCCCATCCACAACGCTGGGAAAATGAAATGAAATGAAATGAAATGAAATGAAAAAAGGGAAAAAAATATAATACTCCCAATTGGATTCTGTTGGACGAAGATAAGAATGTCTTTTTTAAACGAGCGAGTTATTTTATATTTCATCCACCTTAGGGACGAATATTTTTGTTTAATACGTTAATGAATCATACAGGAATAACGAAAACCATTTTATTACGAATGCAAACAGAAAAAAAAATGAATATTGTAAAAAAAACTATGAAAAAAAGAGAGAAAGAAACTGAAACCAAATATCAAAGAGCATCGACTGAGGGGGGGGGGAAGTGTAACGAACAGGTAAGAATAGAAGAAGCAAAGGTGATAGACAGGTAGCAAGGAGACGTAATACACTGTGTCTGGGGTGGGCGGCAGGTGGAGGGGAAGGGAAGGGAGTGCAAACCAAGGCCAGGATGAAGGATGGTGAGAAAATAAGTATTGTATAGTGAATGAGGGACAAGCAGGGATGGGTGGAGACAATGAGGATGATGAGATGGGTGAGGCAGGCGATGGTGAGGCAGGAATATGAACAATGCTTGATAAAGGTGAGGATTTTAGTTTACAAAGAGAAATTTTTATGCTTGGATTCGAAGCTGTTCTCTTTATTGTGTGTGTGTGTGTGTGTGTGTGTGACTCTCTCTCTCTCTCTCTCTCTCTCTCTCTCTCTCTCTCTCTCTCTCTCTCTCTCTCTCTCTCTCTCTCTCTCTCTCTCTCTCAATAAATCGTCAACCTTTATGATCTCTCCCTCCCTCATCTCCATTTTCTTTTCCTCTCAACTTTTGTGAATATTCATGCGCTTATCACCCTTTCTCTCTCTCTCCCTTTCTCTCCCTTTCTCTCTCTTCCTCTTTCCCTCCGTGTTTTTATGATTCCCTTCCGTTTCATTTCTTCACTTCTTCGTGTTTGATTTTTTTTACTTTTCTTTAATTATTTATGTTTGTTCTTTACTGTACTTTGTTTGTTTTAATGAATGTGTGAGTTTATTTATTTATTCATTTATATATTTATTTATTAACCGTTTTTAGTTATCAATTCATTTTTTTTTATTATGTATGTATATAATTTGAACTTAAATAAGACTAACTATTGATACAGAAAAAACAACTTATTTTTCCTTATATATATATTGAAATACGCTTTCCTACCTTCATCTCGTTACTCAATTCCTCAATAATCTCCTTCAATAAGTATCAAATTCACCTTCACAGCATCATCACACTAACTACAATCTTATTTTCTCCTTCCTATCCTACCACCACTTGTCTGAAACAGTTACGTGATCCATTTTCTGTTGCACAAATACCACTGTCACCTCTTGAAGCCTGTAATAACATCG
>JAPQNM010000036.1:1957804-1967804 GCA_029783475.1 Metacarcinus magister
TGTATATGTGATAGTCTCTCTCTCTCTCTCTCTCTCTCTCTCTCTCTCTCTCTCTCTCTCTCTCTCTCTCTCTCTCTCTCTCTCTCTCTCTCTCTCTCTCTCTCTCTCTCTCTCTCTCTCTCTCTCTCATTCATTTATCCACATTTTCATCATCTCTCAGTTCTTGTTCAAACATCATTTCTTATCTTTCTTTCCTTTCCATCAAAACCACTCCTCCTCCTCCTCCTCCTCCTCCGTTCTCTCCTTACTTTAGTTCTGCTTTACTCTTCTATCCTGGTTCCTTCCTTTTCCCCTTTCTATTTCTTCATTCCCCTCACCCTCACCCTCCCTGACCGTCCTTCACGTTCCCCTCACCATTAAAATCATATGTCACCACCAACACAATACATGCATGGACGAAAATCCCTTCTCCCCACCATCCATATTTAGCCGTCTCTCGTCTCCTCTTGTGATGCTGCGTGGGTAGAGGAACAATTTTTAACATATATTTTTTGGTCATTCTTTACTTATGAATGTGTGAAGGTCATTTCTCACCTTTTTTTTCTCTCATATTGCTTAACCTTTTCCCTGTATTCTCAACCCTCAGTGGGGATTATTATGAGCAGTGTGCTGAGAGAGGAGAGGAGGCTTATAACTTCTACTTTTAGGAGTGAAAATTAAACGGTAGTGGTGGTGTTTTAGGCGCGGCAGGATAGGGTAAGGTTCTGTACTTACCTTAACGTTCCTCATCTCACATTGGGCTGTCATCAAAAATTATTCAACTCATATTAAAGAACAACCAGGGAATTTTAGGAACGACCTGACGTCTCCTAAAGTCGTTTGTCACTTTGAGCTCAAATTAGAATGTGATGTGTGGGTGAGGCGGGGCCCTTATGTCGACCAGACGCCTCCCTTGGTAGCTGTGTGTGTGGCAGGGTGGAACGAGGGATGGGTAGTACAATGGCGTTAAGAGTTGTTAGATGTAATGGTAGGTTAAGGAAGGCGTGTTAGGGGTGGAAAATGATGGAAATGTTATGGTGTGGTAGTGGTGATAGAAATGTATTGGTAAGTAGAATTAGTAGTAGTAATTATTGTTGTTAATATTTTTGTTGTAGTAGTAGTGGTAGTTATAGTTTTGTAGTTGCTGTTAGGTATATAGTTATAATAGCTACAATATTTCTTCCTTTGTAATCTCTTATTCCATGTTTATCATCCCTTATCTTCTATACACAAGCTTCCGAATCTCATTTTATCATTTTTATATATTCATTTAATACATGCATTCATTTTCACGCGAATTATTATTTACGAATACATTTTAAGGGAAAAAAGATCCTTGTCTTCACTTTCGTATTGTATTGTTGTCGTGGAAGTATATTAAAAGTGAGTCATGTTTCCTTTTATTCTTTATTATGTTTCTTCTTCCAACCTCTTTGTTCCTTCTCCTTCCTCCCTCCCTTCTTACCTCTCATATTACTTCTTCCCTACCTTTCTCAGGCTACTTATCATATTCCTCCTTCCATATATCCGTTTTTTCCCTCCTCCTTGCTCTCTCTCTCCCTCCCTTCGTTGTTGTTTCCTTGCTTTCATCTCATTCCTTCCTTCCTATCTTTCTCTTGCTGTTTATCTTGTTTCTTCTTCCTTTAAGTTCATATTCTCGTTTTTTAGCGCCCTTCCTCCCTCCCTTCCTTCTTTCTTCTTTCCTTTCTATGCAAAACACCTTTGATTTCATGACTTGTGTGGAAATATTAACGAAACCTAAACCTAACCGAACCTAATCTAACCTAACCTAACCTAACCTAACCTAACCTAACCTAACCAAAAGTACATTTCCTATCCTTGGAATTCTTGGCGTGGGTGAAATGAATATTGATATTTTAGTAATCAGAAAACTAGATTCGTGACCAGCAGAAATGAATGTTTTTCTAAATAACTTGAAAAATATGGGATTTACGTCAAAAAATATGTATAGAATAGCAACGCAAGAGATAGTTCAGTATTTTGAAGTTATTTAGAATATAAACAGGTATCTTGAAGGTCTCTTTAGGTCCACTTGATGCTTCTTCCCTGTACTCTCCATTCTGTGCAGGTATTTTGAAATCTCTCCAGGGATTTTCTAGGATCTCATCATACCTCCGGGAACTCTTAAATGGCTCAGCTCCAGAGTGAAGAGCAGAGAATGCCAGGAGTCGAGAATGAGCTGGTGTCCATTCCAGTACCACACAATCTATTCCTGTCTCTTGAGCTGACCGGAGTTTTCTTATGTGTGTGTGTGTGGGTGTGGGTGTGTGTGTGTGTGTGTGTGGGTGTGTGTGGGTGTGTGTGTGTGTGGGTGTGTTGGGAGGAAAGTTGATTAAGGAAGGAAAGTCAGCTATGGGAGGATTTTTTAGAAGGTCAACAGAACAAAATCGAGTAAGAGGAATAGGAGGAATAAGAGGAGACATGATAAAGAGAGGAGCTAACTAGTAATGAAAGAAGAATGATGGTGTCTTGAGAGAGAGATAAAAAAAAAGAGAGAGATATATAACGAACATACAAGAGGGAAAAAATATATTGCAACAGGTAGAACTAATTAGGAATCCTCTTTACTCCTTCATCTATTTCCCTCCACTTTCCTCTGTCTCTCCCTTGTTGTTCTCTTCCTCCCACACACCTGAAGGAGAGAGGGAAAAAAAGGAAAATTTCTAGAATTGTAGGAAACTAGAATGCTTTAGTCCCTCCCTCTGATCTCTCTCGGGTCTTGCAATTTCCTGCGAGAGAGAGAGAGAGAGAGAGAGAGAGAGAGAGAGAGAGAGAGAGAGAGAGAGAGAGAGAGAGAGAGAGAGAGAGAGAGATAGTGAGATAGTGCTCCCTTTCACTTCCTGTATTGTGTGGTTTCCCTTCCCAAATAATGACCTGAAAATAAACTTGCCAAAGAAGGATATTATTACAGTTTTTAAATCGCCTCTGCATTGCTGGAAATCGGTATAGGAACCCCCCCCCCCCCAAAAAAAAAAAAAAAGGTATTGAACATTGGGACAAACATGTATATTTATCTGTTTACATGTATACTTTCCAAACACAATAATTCTCTCTCTCTATACACACACATACGAAACATTCCCGCGAAAATATCCTTTGCAAACACAACACATAACATTATTTTCCATCACACATTGCAACACAGGTGATATTAGCTTTGAACACTCACCTGGCTACCTCTCCCATCCTTACCTGTCCTTACCTGTCCTCGCGTTGTGGCAGGCAATCAACCACAGTGTTATCCTAGCTTACCTGTGTGAGCTATTCCTACCTTAATTAGCGAGAGGAATCATGCAGGTAGTAGAGAGGAAACACCTGTACTGAATAGGAGTTTGGTCTTGAGTGGCTTCGTAATGTTAGGTTAGGCTTGGTTAGGTTAGGTGAATGTGTTGTGTTGTTGCTCCCACCTGTGTGATACCTGCCATTTGTGTTACCTGGTCTAGTCTCCTTTTCCCTCTCCTACCTACCTGTCGTTTCTCTGTCACAGGTGTGGATTTAGTGTTGTATACATACCTGTCTGCTAGTTAGTGTGATTCTTTCGGATTTTTTCTTTTTATTTAACGTGTCGATTTGAAATTATTGTCTGATTCACTCTTTTATTTATTTATTTATTTATTTATTTATTTTTTATGTGATGGGTTTATTGTGTATTTCTATTGTTTATTTTTTTTTTTTCCCTTTTGGTCTCTTGTGATGGTGGTCGTCACGGGGAATATGGTTGGAGTGATAGCGATTATAGGTTTCCGATACACGGGAATCGGTCTGATATCCTTCATGCAATCATTATTTTACCACGATATTTTTCCAAGAGTGAGACGCAGTATCTTTCCCTATAAAACAGCGGCTCCCAAACACCTGGTGAGAGAGAGAGTGTGTGTGTGTGTGTGTGTGTGTGTGTGTGTGTGTGTTGCTTACCCCTCCCCTTCCTCAAGAATAAAAAGATAGAAATATTCCTACCATCTACAAGTGATAAATGTTATAAAAGAAAAATGACAAACACTTCCCTCTGTTGATAAAATTTCTGAAATGATTTACTGAATAAGCTTATGTACGAGTCTATTACTGATGCTTTATGCTGCTGTACACACCCACGCGATGTTAAAGGTTCCCAGATTGAAGTACTGATACTGGCCTCACCCCTTGACTTACCTTAGCGTAGAACCAGGTAACATATCCCTTTAAATCCACTTTTTTACTGCAGTCTGATAAACCTTGCTATAAAAATACGCATGAAATATATATACAATGATTTATCCCGCTTCACCCTCGGCATCTTACCTAACCTTTACCTTCCTAGCGGGTTCACGGTGCACCAGGTAAGCTGAATGTACAGGTAGAGTTGGAAATAGCTTACAGGTAGATTAAAGGTAATGGAAGCTGTTTGTAGTGTAGGTTTGTATCAAAAGAAATACAGTGGAAATTGAGGTGAATACATAACTTACTCTGTGTGTATCTAAAGAGGAGGAGGAGGAGGAGGGGGAGGAGGGGGAAGAGGAGGTTTTTTGCCGTGTTTGATGGAAGGGCAGCGATTGGTGAGTTAACTTTCAAGAGGATGGTGCAGTAGAGTTGTAATTTATATATTCCCTCTGCTCTCCCTCCCTTCCGTCCTTCATCTGAATATGTATATAATTTCCTCCCTCCCCTGGGTTTTTTTTCCCCTTCCTCTCCTCTCCTCTCCTCTCTATTTCCTCATTTTTATAATCTCCTTTCCTCTCTTCTCTCCTGTGTCCTCTTCTTTATTATTATTATCTCTTCACTTTTTTCTTTCGCAGTCCTGTCCTTTTTTTAATTCTTTTTCCTCATATTCTCTGATCTTCTCATCTCTCCTCTATTTCTCCTCTTCCTCCTTCTTAGCAATCACTTCATCCAGTCTCCTCCTTCTCCACTTGCTCCATCTGGTGTCACCCGAAGTGGAAGTGATTCAGGTTTGATCCACTTGGAAAGGAAAGAATTTTTGGCCTTTTTTCCCCTCGGTACCAGAAAGCAAAGCAAATACCGGAAGGAAATACCCTGAAATATGATCTTCTACTTACACGAAATAACAGAAAATACAGACAATTTTTTGAATCAGGGCAAGATATGAAGGTCGAGGGTACGTATGTATGTATGTATGTGTGTATCTATATTTTCTTATATATTTGTTTATTTATTTATCCAAGAGAAATCTCCATATTCGTATCTGCAGTATGTTGCCAAATGTTTCCTCGTAGAACCTCTCGCCTGCTGCTGCTGCTGCTGCTGCTGCTGCTGGTGGTGGTGGTGGTGGTGGTGGTGGTGGTGGTGGTGGTGTCTGGGCTGAGGTTTGATAAAAAGGGAAAAATAGTGCTTGTATGTAACCTTGAACTGTGATTCCTGCTGCGTATATGTGTGTGTGTGTGTGTGTGTACGTCAACAAAACACACACACACACACACACACACACACACACACACACACACACACACACACACACACACACACTTTTTTTTCTTGCCACGTCGATGGAACAACAAAGTATCGATAAAAGGAAGGATTGGCGATACTTGTCGGTGTTATAGGAAAAGTTGAAACACACAGAGAGAGAGAGAGAGAGAGAGAGAGAGAGAGAGAGAGAGAGAGAGAGAGAGAGAGAGAGAGAGAGAGAGAGAGAGAGCGAGAGAGCGAGCTTATAGTATTAAAACTACCACAATGCTTCACTGTAAAAAGACAAACCCACAACAACAACAACAACAACAACAACAACAACAACAACAACAACAACAACAACAACTAAACTCAATAAACATATAAAACACCCACTAGCCAGACCAACACAAACACCAACACACACACAAACACATACACATGAATATACACCCCTTACAGTATACCAAAATTAGGGTGATGGGGGGGGGAGGGGAGGGTGAGGTGTGGTGTATGTATGAATGTAGGTCGTGGAGGAGAGAGATATGTGAGAGAGAGGAGGAGATTCAGGGCGGGGGGGGGGTGAGGGGGGCTTTTAGTGGTATGTCCATAAGTAACCTTGAACGACTGTGGATGGCTTGGTGGTTGGAGGTTATGTGTGGGGGGAAGGAGGAGGGGGAGGGGGTAGTAAGGGGGGGCATTGAGTGAGTTGGTAGAATATTATGAGGTTGTGTGTGTGTGTGTGTGTATGTGTGTTTCTAAGTGTGTGTTTCAATTCCTTATATTATTCACATGTATGCTATATTTCTTTTCTTTTCTTTATGCTACTTTTTTCTAGTATTCTATGTCCTCTTTACATTACATTACAATACTTTCCTTCACAATTTCAATATTCCATTCCTTTTATCCAATTTTCCCTTCCTCCTGTCTTCCTCTCCCAACCTACATCTCATATGCATGCAGACTGGGCATCACCACCACCATCACCGCCATCATCACCACCACCATCACCACCATTACTTATCACCACACCCAATAACCACCACGACCACACGATTGCCAGTCTGGGGATGCTACGTCACCATGGCAACGCGAGGGGGTGCTGGAAGGAAGGAGAGGGAGAGGAGAGGGGGCGAGAAGAGGAGGAGGGAGTGGAGAGCGAATGGCTAAGGAGGACTGAAGTTGCCTTTCAATATCTGTGGAAGTTTGATATTTGGCACTTCCTTCCTATTATGGCACTTGAGAGTTCCCGCAGGACTTTCTATTGACTCCTCCTGGTGTTACTGCACTCCATTCCCGGGACGTAAGAGCTTTTGGGAATCTAGGAATAGTGCCACTTTCACCCTCTTTGTTCCTGCTATCAGCCAAAGGACCTCCATGTGTATATAGTATTTCATGATATAGAGTGAGGAATATGAGGATTTGATAGTGACTGAAGGATGGGTAGAGGAGATGGATTGAGAGGAGGTTAGGTTAGGTTAGGTTAGGTTAGGTTAGGTTAGGTTATTGAAAGTAGTAAGATAAGTTAAAGCTGTAGGAATAAAAATATGATATGGCCACGAGGTCTATGAACAAGCACAAAGGAAAAAGAAAAACGAGAAATGCTTTAACCGATGTCACGGAGAAGAGGATAGAAGTAGGATGTCTAAAAGCAGTGAAAAAGGAGGAAAAAAAAAAGTGAAAGGAGAAAACGAAAAAAGTTTTGATGAACCCGAAAAATAGTGGAGAGGTGAAAACATTAAGAGAGAGCGAGAGAGAGAGAGAGAGAGAGAAAGAGAGAAAGAGAAAGAGAGTAAAGAGTGGGGAGGGGTTAGAACCTCAGGACAAGAAGAATTAGTGGACTCAGGAGGCGGCCTATCTTGGGTACGAAGCTGTTCACGACGAAAATGTAGAGCGGGTTGGAAGCGGGACTGTTCTTGATTGGGGGAAGAAAACGGGCGGTGGGTGTCGTTGCAGGTATTAGGTGATATTTTTAACGTTTTCAGCCACTTGTTCGTTATTGAGCGGCGCACCAGACGGGGAATTGGACCGCTTCTCTGTTTGGGCGAGTTCTTGTGAGACGTGAATGGCTGGTTCAGGGATGTGGAAGGGAGGATTTTGGGAGGACTGAACCCATGTCAAGCCAGGGTTAAAGGACTTCATTGTTGTTGTTGCTGTTATTGTTGTTATTATTATTATTATTATTATTATTATTATTATTGTTGTTATTATTGTTGTTATTGCATATTATTTCAAGCCTTTATTACGTCAAAAATCCTTATTATAATGTACAATATTCCTAGAAGAAAAAAAAAAACATTCTTATCATAATTTCTAAACTAACATAAATGATCGTTAAACTTAAGGTATATATATATAAAAAAAAGTATTATAAACAAAATTTTTACCTGTAGTGCCTGTGAGCGAGCCTTGCAATTATTTTTACCTTGTGTTAACTGTTCCTTTCTCTCCTTCCAGGTAAGTGCAAGTGGGGAGACGAGGTGTGTGTAGCCTCCAGGTGGTGCCCGGGTGTCCGCTACCTGCGTCGCTTTACACAGGTGATTCCAGGTAACATTATATACTCTTAATAGTGTTTATATTGATTCTAAAGTGATGTTAGGTATTTTGTGTATACGTATTTGGCGTTAGATCCTTCCCTTAGCTAGTATAATGATAATGATAATAATGGTAATGGAAATGCAAGGTAATATGATGTAGAAGGCGGCAGAAGTGACATGTAAGACGAGAGTTAAACAGAACCTAGACTTGTAGGACTCATGTTGCCTCATCGCCTGTCGTAGTTGCCAGTTTCCTCTCCTTCAACTCTTCCCCCAATCACGAAGTTTCCCTAACTCACCCATAACCCTTCCTAACTTAAACATAACTCACGCTGGATTCCCTAACTACTTCTTCCTTGTTCATTAAACCCTTGCCTTATACCTTGCTTATAATATCATTTAGTTCCATAAAGAGCTCATATATTGTACTATTTTATCCCTCTAGATGGAAGGGTATAGGAAGGGAAGATAGGATAAAGGGAAGGAGATGAGCATGTAGTACAAAAAGGTTATTAATTAGCAGGTAACATCCACAGGTAGACAGGTGGGTGGAGAAATGTATTAATTATGTGACAGGTAGAAAAATTAATGAGGTATAGTAGACCAGGTGATGAATAGGATATATGATGTTAATTAATTAGAGGTTGGACAGGTAGATTAAATAGGTTATTAGTTGTTAAATTGACAAGGAATGCATATAAGATTCCAGTGTTTATATTTATCTCAGAGGACATTAGGAGGCAATAGAAATAGGAATTAGAATAGGAATATAAATAGGACTTTTGTTAAAGGATAAGGCAAGTATCCTAAGCTATTTTCAGCTTGAACAAAAAAAATACTAGAAAATTTTTACTTCACATTATTAATTTCTTACTTATTCTACTTTTTTTCTTTTAATATTATGTGAAGTAAAGTATTATAAGTTAAATTAGCAAAACTATTATTATTATTACTTAAGGAACTTGTTTAAATCATGTATTAATTGAGGTTAATTTGAGGTCATGAGTCACCTGGTTTTCGTTAAGGTTAATTGGTTTACCTGGAGCCTTTAAATCATGCAGGTGTGAAAGGGAAGCTGTTGAAATGAAGGAATTATGCCATGTGTGTGTGTGTGTTATCAGTGGTTTGAATCCCCCTGCTGTGTGTGTGTGTGTGTGTGTGTGTGTGTGTGTGTGTGTGTGTGTGTGTGTGTGTGTGTGTGTGTGTGTGTGTGTGTGTGTGTTCGTTCAGGGAAGTTTGTGTTTTATTCCATTTTTATTTTATTTTTATCATACATTTTGCGTCAACTATGCTATAATAATAATGATAATAAAAGGAAATAATTGAAGGGAATGTGGAGAGTGAGAAGTGTATTATTTTTTGTTTCTATTAATTAAGACTCATTTTTAAGCGTTGCATTGCAGTGTGAAATAAGAATATATAATGAAAATAAAAAGAAAAATTTGACTTGCATTTATGGACAGCTAGTGAAAAATAAAATAAAAAGCAAGAGAGAGAAAAAAATAACAGTAACAATTAACGTCAACACAGTTTTTGATGAAATAGACAAAAAAAAAAAGTGTTAAATAATCACTTGAGTTGCAGAACACAGGAAAGTGACATATTCCCTTCACCTTTTTACTAGACAGATCCAATTAGGCAGTGAGGCAGAGGGAACACGGCTGCCTGTGTGTGTGTGTGTGTGTGTGTGTGTGTGTGTGTGTGTGTGTGTGTGTGTGTGTGTGTGTGTGTGTGTGCAGCGTAACACCTGGTGGCCTGTTTCAACGTGCGTAAAGGCGTTTCTACATTACAGAATTTGTGTATTCATGAGGCTTACATGACTGACTGAATGAAGGGATGTGTGAGGGAGAGATGGAGGAGGAGGAGGAGGAGGAAGAGAAGGAGGAGGAGGAGGAGGAGGAGGAGGAAGACAATTAAATACTCAGAACATTGAATAAGGTAAACATTTGTGTATTGATCTGCGTAAAACTGCCAAGCAACACTCAGGTTATGACGCACACACACACACACACACACACACACACACACACACACACACACACACACACACACACACACACACACACTCACACTCACACACC
>JAPQNM010000036.1:1977804-1987804 GCA_029783475.1 Metacarcinus magister
TCCGTGTGTTACTTTTTTTTTTCTATCATTAATTTTTTTTATGTTGAAGTTGAAGTATTAGAAAGAGACCTTGATATACTAAAACCTTACCTTTACTTTATGTTTTAAGTGTTAGAAGTTGAATGTTTAATGTTGCAATTTAATTATGTAAAGGTTATGTTTATATTATCTTGTTAAAATGAGACAAAGGAATTCTAACGGTGTACTACAAGGCTAAAATCCATGTCTATTTACACACACAAAAACACATATATCTTTTCTTCTCTTCTATCCTTTGTCACTAACGCATTCTTTTCCATATATCTTAAACTTTCTCGTCCAACTATGTGTCTTCATCTTTCTTTCTCTTTGTCTATGTCACTTTCTCTTCCTGGCTCTCCCTCCTTCCTTGTCTGGCTCCTTGCGTGATCCTCGGCGCACCATCTCGTCTCCTGTGAGTGGAAGTCAATGTTTACCTTGTCTTTAAGCTCCTGACAGACTTTTGCTCCTAACACAGAAGAAAGAAAGAGAAATGCAGATTGTGGAAGAGTTACAGTGCGGACTAATAGGAAGAGTTAGAGATTAATTGAAAGAGAAAGAGAGAAAAAAGAAGAGAGATAGTTAGTTTAAGGTTTGTGATGTTTTTTTTCAGTTTGCCTCAAATTTATAAGTATTGTAATTGTATTGTATTTCATGAGTTCTTTGTTGTATTGCATTTTCAAATAACACAAGTAAGAGGAAAAAAAAACATGAGGTAAAAACATACATTTCCTCATTAAAATAAATCATCTCATAATGGATTAAGAATATAAATAATCTTAACTGAAAGTGGATTTTTTAGGGCCACTTTGATGCATTATAAAGCCAGAGAGACGCAGAGATGGGCGTAAATCCCCTTAAATTTAATTACAGAGACGCCCAATTCTGCTCATCTTGCGAGGCTTTCATGTTGTCTTGGTTTGTGGCTGAATATTTTAATTTATTTTTTTTATTATTTTTTTTTGTATATTTGAATTTTTTTTTTAAAGTTCATATTAATTTATTTGTAATGTGTCAGGAAAAAGTTGTATTATTTGTGTTTTCGTGTCGCATTTTGTTTTGTTTTGTTTTATAGTTTGTTTACATCTGGTTTTGTCACTTGTTGATTGTACTCTCTCTCTCTCTCTCTCTCTCTCTCTCTCTCTCTCTCTCTCTCTCTCTCTCTCTCTCTCTCTCTCTCTCTCTCTCTCTCTCTCAAAAGAAGAGAGAGAGAGAGAGAGAGAGAGAGAGAGAGAGAGAGAGAGAGAGAGAGAGAGAGAGAGAGAGAGAGCGAGAGAGAGAGGAGAGAGAGAGAGTCAAGGAAGAGGCTTACCTGTCCATCCCATGAACCAAGTTTGAATCACCTTTGAGCCTCTGTTACCTGTCCTAAGTCTTCCCCGGAGTCCAGCGCTGCACCTGTCCGACACACCTGTTTATAGGATGCGTTCAAGGTGTGGTGACGAACAACTCCAAGTCTCGCGGGGAAGATAGATTGCTTTTACTACACACACACACATTCATTACTGATCTTTCTTACTTCCATCAGTTTTATTTTTTTTATTTATCTATTCATTCTTTTCTATTAATTTCATTGTGTTTTTTCCCCCTTGATATTCTTGTTTTTTCCCTTTACTCCTTCTCTTCTTAATATTTTCCTATTTTCCTCACACGTTTCACTGCCATTTTTCCTGGAGTCCTTATTTTTTATTTTTTTCCTTTCCCTTTTCCCTCGCAAACACCACCACCACGGCACACTTTTGATATTTGATTTCCTCTTTATTTCCTTTATATTTCCTCTGAGTTCCCCATTATTTTCTCCTATTTTTTGGGGCTGCGTGCATGAATCCATACCTCCAAGAAACCAAACACGCCCACCACCCCGCGCCCACACACCCATTCCTTCCCCTCTCTAAGTCGTAAGGTGTTTTTATAAGGGAACAGAGCTGGCCCCCTGTACCCATTTTCTTTGACTTTCACCTCGTGTTATTGTACCATTCGGAATTTCCATTGCTATAACTCAGGGGGAAGATATGTAGTCTAGGTATTTTTTTTTTTATCCGTAAACCCGTTAATCTGAAGCTGGGTTGGAGGTTAGTATATTCTGGGGTTTATTTTGTATGTGTGTGTGTGTGTGTATGTGTGTGGAGGAAAGGTGTGTGCATTTGTGTGTGTATATGTGTGTTAGGAAGGTGATATATATGTACACAATTTTTTTTTTCTTTCACCGTATGTAAATTTTGGGTTATGGTGTAAAAAAAAAATTAAAAGGGTTGACGTTTCGTGTGATGGATGACTGGCTGGTGTGTTGTGTTGCGTGGAGTGACTTTGAGTTGCTAAATGTGGAGGCTCAGGGTTGTGTTGCAAGGTATCTTTGTGTTGCGTGTTGTGTGTTGTGTGGATAGTGTTTTCTCTTCTTTTTTTTTTGTGTGTGTGACTTTTTTTTAACACACACACACACACATACACACACACACACATAGAGAGAGAGAGAGAGAGAGAGTGCCTGTGATTCCAACGTTTTATTTCCCTTTCCCATGACTCTAGAAAAAAAAGTTTCCCACACTCGGCAAAAAAAAGCGGTATTTCTGTACACCGAACTAAAGGGGAAAAAATAATAAAGAAAATACCAAAGAAATAATAAAAAAAAAATCCATTGAGGTAATTGAAAACGAAACAAAAGAAAAATACATCGTTGGTTCTTCTAAATAATAATAATAACAATAATAATACTTGGTTAATCTTGTATATAAATCGTGTTTTTTATATATATCTAACCTTAGCCCATTACGAATACCTTATGAATGGGGTTAAGATAATGGGGAGGAATGCTGGAAATGGGTGTCTAGTGGGAAGAGGCAAAATATATTACCTTACTTAGGAAATATTAATGGGAACAAAATACTTTCTTTCACTTCCTATATACTTTTCTGTTTTCTCACAAATTCACTCACTCACTGACTCACTTATTCACATTCTCAGTTGTGTCAGAATTCAAGTTGGTTTAGGTGTCGTTGTCACCTGTCAGCCTCTAATTGGAGGTGCTCTGCCTACCTGCCGCTACCTGGCCGTGATTAATTAAGACTTATTCTACCTGTTCTATTTAGGTGTGTTGTGTTTCATTTTGTCTGGTGTGGTTGTGTTATGACTGATTTGTGTGTGTGTGTGTGTGTGTGTGTGTGTGTGTGTGTGTGTGTGTGTGTGTGTGTGTGTGTGTGTGTGTGTGTGTGTGTGTGTGTGTGTGTGTGTGTGTGTGTGTGTGTGTGTGTGTGTGTGTTTATTTGTACTGTTTCCTCTATCGTTTTCTTCCTTGTGTTGCTCCTTTTCCTCTTGTCTTTGTCTTCACCCCTCAAGCCTTAATTCTTTATTCTTCTCTCTCCTTTCCTCTCTCTCCTTTCCTCTCCCCTCCTTCGCCTTGCTTTCATCCACTATTCTTCCACTTCAACTATTTCTTCTCTTTCCTTTACTCTCCTCCCTCACTCAATTTTTTTCCTTTTAAAAGTTTCTCTACTTCATTCTACTGTATCTTTTCCAATAACTTTTCCTTCCAGTTTGCACACATTCTTCACGTCTTCTTCCTCTCGTTTCTTCCTTCTCTCCTTCCTCTCTCTTTCTCTTCTTCCTACTCCCCATCCCTCCACTCCCTCCCTCACTTCACAAACTTTCTACACACCTCATTTGTTCGTTGCAGGATTTTCAACTTGATTGTCCTTCCACTCGATTCTTTTTATGCCCATTTCCCTCTGGCATTATTCCCCATTTTTCTTGCGATCTCCACAAGGATTGCTTTTCCTATCCCTTCGTCCTTGTCTTCTTGTCGCTGGTGCTGCTGCTGCTGCTGGTGTGGCGTACGAGGGGAGTGTGTGATTCCCTTAAGGTGGTGTTTCCCCTCAGTACATGTAGGAGTAACTTCTCGTACATGTCCTACATTTCATATCGGTACTGAAGGACGTCAGTTTGAGTCATTCCGTGTCGTCCCCAGCGGGTCTGCAGGACTGAACGACGGGACAGTAAGTGACTCTGAATAGGGGAGTGAGAGGTCTGGTCGTTCTATAGAAGTGTCGGGGCGTGGCGAGAGTGTATGCTCTGAACACTGACGGAGTAGCAGACGAAGATATTCAACATGATGCTATAAATTGTGGTGGTGGAAGGAGAATTTTGAAGAGAGCGATAGTGAAAGATACATATAGATAGAGAGAAGAGAGAAAAGAGAGAGAAAAGTGAGAGAGAGTATCCAACAGTGAATGAGAGATAAAACGCAGAGAGGGAAAGAAAGAAAAGACAGAGAGACTTCCAGACAAAGACAGACAGACGGGCTGACTGTCTGACACATGAGAAAAGAGAAAGAAAGACGGAATCTGCGAGAGCTAGAAAGCATCCTTCCTATCACCAGTCCTCCAACATCGTGTCATCATTTATCTCCTGCAGAGGGAACGAAGGGAAGGGAGGGGAAAGGGGGGAGGAAAATTCTGAAGGAGAGAAGGAAGGTAAATGAAATAGAAAAAAAAGGGAAGGAAGATTACATATACGAGAGAGGACTGAGAGAAGGAAGGGAAGGGAAGGGTAATTGGACTTGAGGAAGGAAGAGAAGGAAGGGAAAGAGGCATAGTGATAGAGGGAAGGAAGAAAATTGAGGGTGTTTGTCTTCATGTCCTTCTTGTCTTGATCTTTGTCTTGTTCCCCCAGCTAGGCATCGTACGAGGAAGAGGCTTAGTGGAGTGACACTTCAAATCACTTCTCGGGAGACGGAGAGGCGTGGGTGTGGGCGTGGGCGTGTATGGGTAGGGAGGGCGTGGGTGGGTGTTACGAGGGTGTTAGAGAAGCGTAAGTGTGGAAAATGTGTGGGTTTAGTGGTTTTATTGTCAAATTCTTCTCTCTCTCTCTCTCTCTCTCTCTCTCTCTCTCTCTCTCTCTCTCTCTCTCTCTCTCTCTCTCTCTCTCTCTCTCTCTCTCTCTCTCTCTCTCTCTCTCTCTCTCTCTCTCTCTCTCTCTTTAAATTGTGGAAAAAATGAGTATACAATTTTTTTTTTCTCGTTCGGATTTAATAATGAAATCTATTTGATGTATTTTAATGCATTGCTTTCCTTTATAAGTTGTCATTTGAATATTAAAAATTGTGGCCGTAATTATTCAGCGGCTTTATAGATTCCAGATGAGAGAGAGAGAGAGAGAGAGAGAGAGAGAGAGAGAGAGAGAGAGAGAGAGAGAGAGAGAGAGAGAGAGAGAGAGAGAGAGAGAGAGAGATAGAGATAGATAGTACTGCAACACGTGTACTAAATTGTGTTCTGTCTTTTATTTGCTTTTCGTTGCTGTGTCGTTATTTACTTTTAAACAAACTTGCTCTTTTTCTGGGTAAGTGACTCCTTGGACTAGTTTAACCCCCCCTTCCCCCCTTGAACACACACACACACACACACACACACACACACACACACACACACACACACACACACACACACACACACACACACACACACACACACACACACACACACACACACACACACACACACACACACACACCACACACACACACACACACACACACACCACACACACACACACACACACACACAACACACACACACACACACACACACACACACACACACACACACACACACACACACACACACACACACACACACACACACCACACACACACACACACACACACCACACACACACACACACACACACACACACACACACACACACACACACCACACACACCACACACACACACACACACACACACACACACACACACACCACACACACACACACACACACACACACACACCACACACACACACCACACACACACACACACACACACACACACACACACACACACACACACACACACACACACACACACACACACACACACACACACACACACACACACACACACACACACACACACACACACCACACACACACACACACACACACACACACACACACACACACACACACACACACACACACACCACACACACACACACACACACCACACACACACACACACACACACACACACACACACACACACACACACACACACACACACACACACACACACACACACACACACACACACACACACACACCACACACACACACACACACACACACACACACACACCACACACACACACACACACACACACACACACACACACACACACACACACACACACACACACACACACACACACACACACACACACACACACACACACACACACACACACACACACACACACACACACACACACACAAGGAAAAAAGAGTAGCAGAATGAAAGTGAAAAACCAACTAAAATCGCTTTGCATCTACACGGCAGCGAGAGACTGAGACCCGCGGGCAGTGAAATGTAGGTTCCCCTCACGCTGGTCTGACTGTGGCAATCAATACACGTTTTACACTGCGGGAGGGGAAAATGAGGGGAAATAGTCGACTGGGATGGCGTGCGAGTTTGCTTGAGTGTTAAGAGGCTGAGAGGGAAAGAGGGAGAGAGAGGGAGAGTAATGAATGGAGGAGAAGGAAGAAAGGAAGGAAGGTGAGAGAGGCTGTGAAGAGTTAAATATTTCACTTAATGGGGCAAGTGAAACGTAGAGGGGAGAGAAAATTTGATAACTGGCTTACTTCATTCTCCCTTCCCTCCCCTCTCTCCCCTCCCTCTCTCCCTCCTCTCCTCTCTAGTACACACTATAAAGTTCCCATTATTCCCTTGGCTCAATTGCCCTCCCTCCCTCCCCTCCCTCCTCTCTCTCCCTTCTATCACTCTCTCCTTCCAGCCACTCACTGAACTCACTCATTTATTCACAATAGCTTCTCTCTCTCTCTCTCTCTCTCTCTCTCTCTCTCTCTCTCTCTCTCTCTCTCTCTCTCTCTCTCTCTCTCTCTCTCTCTCTCTCTCTCTCTCTCTCTCTCTCTCTCTCTCTCTCTCTCTCTCTCTCTCTCTCTCTCTCTCCTTTAAGTCTCCCTAAATCCCCTTTCTCCATTAACAAAAAAGCATCGTCAACGTCTTTTCCTCATCGACAGAAATATGGAAAGTCTATCTTCATACTTTTTTTCCGCTGACACGTGACTCTTAGGATCCGTTTGCTAACATGGCTCATTTCTCCCTCTTTTCTTCCCTCCATCCCTCCCTCTTTCTCTCCCTTCCTTCCCTCTCTCTCCTTGCTTCTCTCTCTCTCTCGCCTCACTAAGCTGTATTATCTTTTCTTTTTCCCTCTGGTTTGTTATCAGTGTTTTGGGGTGAGAGGTTTTTAGGTCATGTGTTAAGGGAGTGGTGTCTGCAGAGGGGATGTCCTGTTATGCTTAGACAGTGTGTGGTGGTGGTGGTGGTGGTGGTAGTAGTAGTAGTAGTAGTAGTAGTAGTAGTAGTAGTAGTAGTAATAGTAGAAGTAGAAGTAGCAAGAATAGCAGTAAAATGGAAAATGTCATGAGTTCAGCAAATTCGAGATTGGAATTTCAACACAAAAATTTGAATTGATCGCTGACTTTGCTTTCTGTGGAACCATTTCATTTCACTTTTTACTTTACTGAGCTGTGATGTGCTGACCTTTTTCTCTCTCTCGTTTTTAAGTCCTTGGATGGCGTTCATTTATGTGAATCAAATCGTCCTTTACCAAAGAATAAAAAGGACAACCATTAGTGGTATTGGTGTTTTCATTTACTACATTGCACTAAGCGGAAATAAACACAGAGTCAGAGGAAAATTATCTTTTATTTTCATTAGGTTTTTTTTCCCCGGGTAACTTGTCAGTCGAGTGAGGTGGGTGGGAGGGTGGGAGGGAGAGGGGACAGGTGCAAGGCAATCATTAATAAGAGGGACAGGTGCAAGGCCAGGTGAACAGCGGCAGTAATGGTTATTGTAATAATGATTAATATTGCAATCACCATTACCTCTGTACAATTAACGGGATAAAAATGGGCTCAATATTAACTTTCATTTACATTCACCATTAATTTTTTCTCCCTCCCTGTCATTTATCAACTAGGATAAATGTGCCGTTGGAATCCTGGAGAACGTTACAATTTTTTTTATTAGCGAGCGAACGAAATAGTTTATGTCTGCAGTTCAGTGATAGAGATGCATTAATTTTTTTTGGGTTTGGGGATAGATGGTGCTGGGTCACTGGACAGGTACAGAATCAATTACCTGAACCTCACCTAAAAAAAAAACTGGACCTCCCTTCCACATCCTCCCTTGAAACAGATATACCTTTTCTTACATTTTCCTGCTATTGCTTCCTCTCCCTTCCTCTCCTATCCTCTCCAATCCTCTCCCTTTGTTAGCTTTCTTCTCCTCTGCATCTTATCGAATTTCCCTTCCTCACTCTCCAATCAACGCCTCGCCCGTGGATTAACCTTATCTCCTGCCCATTCCCGGATTAACACCTGCTTCCATTTCTAAATTGTCTTCACCCATTTCTGGCTTGACCTTCCAAACATTTCTTGGCAAACAGTCCCTCTGATAGTTCGTGAATTGAACCCAGTCAGCCAGTCAGTCACACAATCACACAGTCAAACAGTCCTTTACTCCCTACCTCCCTACCTTCCCCCCTTCACCTCTTTCACCCGTTCTGTTACCTCCCGCTCCCTCTCCCTTCCCGCTACCTCCCGCCCTTGACCTGACCCCTTCCCCTCACCTATTGCCTCACGCTTCACCCCTTCCGCCCCTTCCCGCCTAACCCTTTTCCGTCCCTTCCCGTCCTTTCCCTTCTTCCCCACCTCGCCAAACCCACGGCCTGGCCCAAAACCACCGGATATTGCCGTCTTGAAGCGCCGCCTCGCCCGCCTAACTTTCGCACACTTTTCTCGTCCTCTTTGAATAGAATTTTCCACTTTACGAGTTAGTCAAAGGGACGAATGTTTAAACCGGAAGCGAGGCAGCGCTGACGAGTTATCTCAAGTTTGTGTGTGTGTGTGTGTGTGTGTGTGTGTGTGTGTGTGTGTGTGTGTGTGTGTGTGTGTGTGTGTGTGTGTGTGTATAATAAATCGTCAAGGATTCCAGATCGTTGACCAAAAAGAAAATTCGTTCGAGTATTCCCAAATGAGTACACTTTTCTCTTTCTTTCTTTTTCCCAGAGTAATGAAGCAAATGGTGTTTGTTTTTTGAATCCTTAGAGGCTTCATTCCGCCTAAGTGACCTGCATCTTTTTTTATATTTTTCCTCCTCTCGTTTTTTCCTTGTTTTGATATTTTTTCTTTCCCAATATTTGCGTAACACTATTTTCTAAAGCGTATATTCCTTCTTTTTCGGCGTTAATCCCATGCATTGTGTGGTGTAAATCCGAATTTTTTTTTTTACCTGCCACGAGGAAAGGAGAGAAGGCGATGCAAAGAACAATAATAAAAACAATAATAAAAACAAAGAACAATAATAAAAACAATAATAAACGAAATAAAAAGAAAAAAGTAAAAAAAGCTGCTTTTCATTTCGCTTTGATTTCGTTTCAATACTGGAATGTTGTAAGACTTCTATTCCATCCACCTCTTTCATTCCTCCCCCCCCCTTCCATCTCTCCCTCACTCTCTCTCTTCCCTCTCTTTCCTCCCTCCCCCCCCCAACACCTCTAGGATATTGGATCTCTCCTTTCCCTCCAACCAGCGGAGAGAATTTCCTCATTTCTCACTAAACTCGGAATGTATTTTCGTCTCAAAGTATTCTAAGCTATTTTGTTTTTTCGTCTTTCATCTCTCTCTCTCTCTCTCTCTCTCTCTCTCTCTCTCTCTCTCTCTCTCTCTCTCTCTCTCTCTCTCTCTCTCTCTCTCTCTCTCTCTCTCTCTCTCTCTCTCTCTCTCTCTCTCTCTCTCTCTCTCTCTCTTTTTGTAAAGTGAGAAAGTTGTACTGGGTCATTAGGAGTAGCTCTCTCTCTCTCTCTCTCTCTCTCTCTCTCTCTCTCTCTCTCTCCTCTCTCTCTCTCTCTCTCTCTCTCTCTCTCTCTCTCTCTCTCTCTCTCTCTCTCTCTCTCTCTCTCTCTCTCTC
>JAPQNM010000036.1:1990304-1992804 GCA_029783475.1 Metacarcinus magister
TGTGTGGTGGTGGTGGTGGTGTTTGTTTAAAAGGAGGAGGGGAGCAGACCATAGCCTGTGTTGTGTTTGGAAAGGAGGGATGGGTGAAGGGAAGGCCTGAGGCTGTTTTTATGTATGAGTTTCGAGACATGGTAGTACTAGAAAAAATGTGGAGAAGGGAATTCATAGTTAGAATTGAAAAAAAATTACAATAATGGATCTGCTAAAGAAATAAGATTGAAAGAAAAGTTCAAATTTCAATAAAGGTAAATATATATAATGATTATCCGTAAAAATTGATTAGTCATTACAAGTGAAATGATATGTTTTATTTTGTCTTTTAATAGAATCTGGCCATTGCTATAAAAAAAAGATAGAGAAAAAAAAAATAGCTAAATATAAAATAATAAAACATTTTAATAACCATCAAACCAACATAATACAACACCAACTTTTACATTTTCAACACTGCACAAGTTTCCAAGTGTAAAATCACTCCTTTCAAGTTACACACAAAAAAAGGGAAAAAAAGGGGAAAAAAGCTAAAGGCGTTAGAGGAAGAGGGGAAAAAAAGTGTAAAGCTTCCTGAAGATCTGGCTTCATCACCTTCCTGGAAACTTGGTCTTGTAAGTTGAGGATGAGCGCAAAGGAAGCTGTGAGGTGTGTGTGTGTGTGTGTGTGTGTGTGTGTGTGTGTGTGTGTGTGTGTGTGTGTGTATGTGTGTATGTGTGTTTGGAAAGGAAGGCATTCATTTAGCATGGACTGAAAACCATATTAAGAGAGAGAGAAAAAAAAAAATACAATGGAAACGAGAAATCTAAAACTAAGTCACCCAAATCAAGAAGGACAACAGCTTCCCAAACACAGACTCAAACAGAAGCAAACACGATGACAAACTCCACCGTAAGGGAATGTAAACAAGTGACAATCTGAAGAGCTTAGATCCTGCCAAGATCCACCAAACCTTAAATAAACCTTTCGAAACGTACCGAATCACTTTGAACCACTCTGAACCATTTGAATCACTCCTTCCAGCCAAGTTTTAAGTATCATCGCCTATAAATACCTTTTGGAACCGATGCTGTACACTGTCCCATTGTTATGTTCCCTTCAGTAGGTAGGAAGAAAGGAGGGAAGGGAAGGAAGGAGAGGGAGGTAGGAAGGCGGAAGGAGAAGGAGGAAGGAAAGTCATCAGTGAGGGATTATTTGAAGGATGATGGTAGGATGGATGGATGTTAGAAAGGAATGAGATGGAAATAGGATACTAGAATAGGGAGAGAGAGAGAGAGAGATAGAAAGAGAGAAAGAGAGAGAGTAATTTCACATTGTTTCACCACTACCTCGTGTGATGATGATTTTTGGCACAGAAGTCAGATGCGGAAAAAAACAAAAAATCACCCGTCGCTTTATGTGTTCAGTGGACCGGAGTGAAAGTTCGATGCGGCGTGACAGTGTAATTGTTAACCATTACTCCCTACTCCACCCCACTCCCTTTGACAACCCTTCCACACCCTCCCTGACACCCTCCACCTTCTATGACCATTCCACTTCCCTCTACCTCCCCTCAAACGCCCTCATGTCCCCTCTGATAGGTTTTCCTCACCATCTCTCTCCTCTTCTCACTCTCCCAGCTCTCTAACATCCCTTTGTAGTCCTTCCTTCTCATTCCACTTAACTATCCACTTCCCATCCACCACACAGACTCCAGATCAATGGGATGTAGATGAATTTGTTCCGTTGTAGGATTCAGATAGTCGGAGGCAGTGTGACAGTCCGTGATTCCGGTTAACTGATGCAGAGCTGTATGTATTGGAAGGCTGGTATGAAATGTTGGGTTAGATAGTGAATTGTGTTTTTTCGATGTGTGGTAATGGTAGTTATGATCGTAATTGTGGTCATTATTGTTATTTATTGTTATGTGTTAGTAATGAGAGTACATTCGTAGGTCCTGGGAGGCAACATAAAATAATGAGTTGTTTCACCCAAGCCAGACACACACACACATAGTAAATATAGCGGGCAGGGCGTGTTAATGGTAATAGTAATGGTAATAAGTGTGATGGTAATGGTCGTTAGTTCAATGTGTTTATTATGTAACAAGTTGTAACAATGGCTTTCATAACTGTTACATTTTGGATTGTTACAAGTGAAATGACTCAAATTATTCTTGTTGTTCTGTTGTTCAATTGCTATGGAGAGAGAGAGAGAGAGAGAGAGAGAGAGAGAGAGAGAGAGAGAGAGAGAGAGAGAGAGAGAGAGAGAGAGAGAGAGAGAGAGAGAGAGAGAGAGAGTGAGAGAGTGAGAGTAATGGGTGAAAAGACAGCTATGTTACCTGTATGTACTAAAAGTCAGGTGTATAATTATAGTGTTTGATTGTATATGTTGTGAATCGGCTTTCGTTCTGGTGTTTGGATTAATATTTATGTGTCACGCTAATGATGGCAACACCTGGCACTGCGTTACTATTTCAAGGGATTTTTTATTGATAATTATGTCATTAATATTTGATGACAAGCGATGA
>JAPQNM010000036.1:2002804-2005304 GCA_029783475.1 Metacarcinus magister
CTCTCTCTCTCTCTCTCTCTCTTTCTCTCTTTCTCTCTCTTCTCTATTGGTTTTTCATAGTCTTTCCTGAAGTTCACACACACACACACACACACACACACACACACACACACACACACACACACACACACACACACACACACACACACACACACACACACACACACTTTATCTGCGGTTCCTTTTTTTATTTGCTCTTTCTATCGGTTTCTTTTCACTTTTTATTTTCTCTTTTTTCCTCCTTCTCTTCCTCTTCCTCTTTCTCTTCCTCCTCTTCCAGTTCTCTTCATTCTTATTCGTATTCTCTTCTGGTCTTATCATCATCATTATATTGTCTTTATATTTTATTACTTATTTCAATCTTTTCTCATAATCTTCCTCTTCATTTTCTTCTCCTTCCTCCTTCTCAACCACCACCACCACCACCACAATCACCATCATCACCACCATCACCACCACCACCTCTTCTTCTTCTTCTTCTTCTTCCCTTTCCCCCATCGCCATTCTTTCTCATATGACACACAAAAACTTTTCCTCCACCTCGTCACCTCCCTTCCTCCTCCCTTTCCTCTCTCCGTGTTTCCCTCCAGTGGGCGGGAAACACGGAGAGAAAAGGACCATTTAATATTATTGAGTTTTGTTAGCAAGCATCGAGAGGCCAATATTGGACTTGGTCGCAGATTTCCTGGTGGGAGGAGGAGGAGGAGGAGGACGGGGAGGCGGAGGAAAGGAGAGGAGAGGAGAGGAGAGGAGAGGAAAGGAGAGGAATTAAGAATAGAAGAGAGTAGGATGTAGGAAGACAGAATTATTTTTCAAGCTAGCGGAAGACTGCCAATATTTATTCCAATTCCAAAGATATTGTCAATTTCTCTTGCATTAAAAGGAAAATAGTTAACGAAGAAAAAGAAAATGATAAAGAAAATGGATTAATAAATAAAAATAGTGAAGTGACATGGTAATAAAACATAAGAAACATGAATAAAAATATGGATAGTAAAAGAGAGAGAGAACAAGAGAGATAGAAGAGGGCGAGAACAAGGGAAGTGAAGAGAAGAGGGGAAGAGGGGAAACGAGGGTTGGTTACTGCAAGACCCGCGTCATTAGTAAGTCTAACGCTTCACATCTATAAGCCTGTTGCTCCCCTCACCCTCTATCCCCTCTTTACCTCCCATTCCACACCTCCACTCTATCTCTACCCGCCCATAACCCCATCCCTCTCCCTCCTAACCCCTTCTCTCCCCTCCCTTCCCTTCCTCTCCCCTCCTTTCCCCTCTCTCTCCTGTGCAATATTCAGGAAACATTGCTAAACTCTGCCAATATTGCATGTCTCCTTTGAATAGTAAGTAATATTGTCAATCTACATACATGAAACGATCACCACCCTCGTGTGTGTGTGTGTGTGTGTGTGTGTGTGTGTGTGTGTGTGTGTGTGTGTGTGTGTGTGTGTGTGTGTGTGTGTGTGTCTGTGTGTGTGAGTGTAAGGGGGGAGGGGATGGGATAGTTGTTTTTTCAATGGTTATCTTGTTTTGTTTTAGAATATATTGGTTTTTTTATTTTGTTTTTTATTTATTATTGATTTTAATGGTTAACTTTTTACTATGAATATTATCTAAGTATTGTTATTATTCATACAACTACTACTTTACTACTACTACTACTACTACTACTATTATTATTACTACTACTACTACTACTACTACTACTACTACTACTACTACTACTACTACTACTACTACTACTACGTTTTCTTCAGATTCTTTCTCGTGTTCGTAAAATATGGTTTCTTATTAGGAAAGAACCCGAGGACCATTCAGCGTTATTTGCCACGTGAGAACCAAATTAGAGAGAGAGAGAGAGAGAGAGAGAGAGAGAGAGAGAGAGAGAGAGAGAGAGAGAGAGAGAGAGAGAGAGAGAGAGAGAGAGAGAGAGAGAGAGAGAAAGAGAGAGAGTTTATGTAGACTGGGTTCAAAATCTTTTATGTCCTTAATAATCAGTTTTATTTTCTCCAAAGATTTTCGTTTTATTTTTTAAGAGTTTTTTGGTCCGATTGGAAACTTTTATATATGCGGTAGTTCAGATTTTTTGACTCTCTCTCTCTCTCTCTCTCTCTCTCTCTCTCTCTCTCTCTCTCTCTCGCTCTCGCTCTCGCTCTTATTCATCTGTTTTATGTCTCGTTATCATTTGCTTTATTAAATCGTCTTTTCATCTATTAATCTTTCCTTTTTTATTACAAATTCCACCAAAAATATAATTCACACCATTAAAAAATAAATAAATAAATAAAATAAATAAAACAGTGTACCTTGCCTAGCACACGGAACAGAAAACGTAATATTGAGTTCTGGTAGGTAGGAAAAGCCTTTTAATCCTTCCTTTGAGCCAGCGGTAGGACGGGACGCAGTGAACAGAAGCCTTAACCATATTTCATGCCATTATCAGCCTTCGATGGGCCGGCGCAGCTCTCTCCTCCTCTTGCACCCGCTGATTACGGAAGGCAAGA
>JAPQNM010000036.1:2010304-2017804 GCA_029783475.1 Metacarcinus magister
TTCTCTCCCTAACTGTGCATACATCTGGCGTCTTGTTAAGGCTGGACTCTGCCTGCTGTGTGGGTTTGTGTCTTAATGAAGCTGGAAATAAAAAGAAAAAGGTCCTGGAAATAGAAAGTAGTAAAGAAAGATTGTGTTTTTGTTATTATTATTTTTATTTTTATAGTAGTAGTAGTAGTAGTAGTAGTAGTAGTAGTAGTAAGAGTAGTAATAAAGCTGCTAGTTATTATTATTATTATCTTATTATATATTCATGGTATCGTAACATTCTTAACTACATCAGTGTCTGTCTTTGTTTCCCTCTGCCATCCCTTACCTCCCTTCCTTACTGTCTTACTTTCCCTTATATATCCTTCCTCCCCTTATCTCATCCCTATCTCCCCTCTTTGTAGCCTTAATGCCCCTTATTCCTCTCTGCCCAAAGTTTCCTTAACCTAAGTAAAGTTTTCCCTTTTCCTGACCTAAAATATCCACATAAAACAATACCTAGTCCTTATTTTTCTCTCGTTAGCGTTGGTTTTCCCCTCGTGATGTTCCCCTTTACCTAGCATGTACAGGTGAGGGGAGGAGGAGGGGGAAGGAAGGGGAGAGGTGGTGGTGTATTGAGCATATTGTTAGGTGATCAACACGTGCACATTAAACCTCAAATATAAATATAAATTACACTACCACAGGAAACACGACTGTATATGTATTTTTTTTCCCTTCCGTGTGTTTGTGATGGCAGCACTGTCGTTAAAGGCACGGAAAAAAAGAGGGAAACTAACGTGGGATTAATTTACTGGTTGGTTTTCCACACGAAGGGAAATTTGAGGGCGATATTTCCTTGCTATGCTGCGATGCCTGACATGGTGTGTGTCGTTATGGGGCTAAATTACCCTTTTTACGGCTTATTCTCATCCCTAAGTCCTTCCTTGAGTAGGCGGAGGAGAAAGGGCAAGAGGAGGAAGAAGTGCAGGAAGGAGAGGGAGGAAGAGGAGGCAACACCACTGAAGAAAAAAGAAGAAATGAAAATGATCGTCCAGAAACACACTCCATTTTCTCTAAGTACCAACAACATTTCTTTTGAGACACACAAGAAGCTGAGAGAGAATATATTTTAGGGAAAACCTGATGATATCCCATAATGGACTTACCTCCTCCTCCACCTCCTCCTCCTCCTCCTCCTCCTCCTCCTCCTCCTCCTCCTCCACCTCCACCTCCTCCTCCTCCACTTCCCTCCCCGACCTCCACAGCAGATAAAGTGGATTTGTCTTCCTCCACGGACCGGAAAGAGGTGGTTTTGAGTGGCACTGTGACGTCTAGAGGCACTCTTGGCCCTCCTGGCACTACCTTGGTCTTGAAAGCCTCAGGGAAGTAGCAGTAGAAGTAGCAAGGAAGGAAAGGGTAGTAGTAGTAGTAGTAGTAGTAGTAGTAGTAGTAGTAGTAGTAGTGTTGAGGGAAATGTGAAAGGAGTAATCTTAACCTAAATTATTTACCTCTCATTAAATTTGTATAGAATTGATGCAATGTTAAGATGTATTGACAATCCTCCTCTTCCTCTTCCTCTTCCTCTTCCTCTTCCTCCTCTCCTTCCTCCTTCTCTTTACTCACGTCACCTTGTCCTCCTTCTTACCTGGTTCATTTCGTTGTGTAGTTAACGTAAGAGAAAAAGAAAAAAAGATAACAAAAATAAGAAAACGAACAAACAGTGTAAAAAAAAAAAAGGAAAAACAAAAAAGGGAAACAAAAAAGGGAAACAAAAAAGGGAGAGAGAGGAAAAGCGTCGGTAGCAACAACTACAACCTCGCAGGAAGTCCACGACAGAAATACACAAATTCTTTTCGTTTTCTCCTTTCTCTCCTGCAAACTGAGAACCGAGTAGTGAGCAAATGCCGGAGGGAAGGAAACAAGGGAGGAGGAGGAGGAGGAGGAGGAGGAGGAGAAAGGGGGGTAAACTAGAGTAGGAGGAGGAGGAGGAGGAGGAGGAAGAAAACAACGTGTAGAAGAAGTAAGAGGAAGAGGAAACATTAAAAAGGGAAGGTTATTTTCCTCCTGCAGGCGGTTTCATTCTGAGTTTCCTCCTCCACCAGAGACTTCAAGAGTGCATGGGTGTAAGTTTCCCCTCCACGCCCACGAGGGGAAACACCTGTCTAGTTTGTCCCCTGTGGTAGTGACGGGGGGAGGGAGGGGAGGGAGAGGGGAAAGGGAGTTTAGGGTAGGCTAGGGGATGGATAATGGCTGTAAGAGTGACTATAAAGACTTAGGGAGAGAGAGAGAGAGAGAGAGAGAGAGAGAGAGAGAGAGAGAGAGAGAGAGAGAGAGAGAGAGAGAGAGAAAGAGAGAGAGAGAGATAGGTCTAACTCACCTCTCTCTTATTTACTTTCTATTTCACTCGATTCTATTCTATCTCTTCTTTATTCCTTCTCTTTGTCTCATTGTTTTTCTTTAAAATTCTCTCTCTTCTCCCTTCCTCATGTTGTCCTTCGTTTTATTTTCTCTCTCCTTGATTCTTTCTTCTTCTTTTTCCTCTTCTTCTTTTTCTTCTTCTTCTTCTTCTTCTTCTTTTCCTCGTGGTCATTTCATTTAAACTTATGTAACACCTTTCACTTCGGTTTTTCAATTGGATGCTCTCTCTCTCTCTCTCTCTCTCTCTCTCTCTCTCTCCTCTCTCTCTCTCTCTCTCTCTCTCTCTCTCTCTCTCTCTCTCTCTCTCTCTCTCTCTCTCTCTCTCTCTCTCTCCTCCTCTTCCTCTTCCTCTTCCTCTTCATTTGTGTGTGTTCAGCTTGCTCTTTTTTCCCTCTCTTAACCTTCTCGTTTTTCTTCACTTTCCTTTGTTCACTGTCTTTCCTTTTACTCTTTCTTCCCTATTTTTATTTTCTCGTTCTTTTCCAGCTTCTCTCCTTTCTTCAGCTTTTTATTTAACCTATTTTTGTATGTCTTTCCTTTTCTCTGTTTCTTTTCCTTGCTCTACATTATTCCTCCTGGTCTTATTCCTTCCTCCCTCCTCCTCCTCCTCCTCCTCCTCCTCCTCCTCCTCCTCCTCCTCCTCCTCCTCCTCCTCCTCCTCCTCCTCCTTCCCTCCTCTCAGGTCAACAATAGCAGCCTAATTCGAAGAAGAAGAAATATATATGTTGGCTGACTCAGACTGAGCCGCTGCCTTCTTACTTACCTACCAGAAAACACCTTATTCTCTCTCTCTCTCTCTCTCTCTCTCTCTCTCTCTCTCTCTCTCTCTCTCTCTCTCTCTCTCTCTCTCTCTCTCTCTCTCTCTCTCTCTCTCTCTCTCTCTCTCTCTCTCTCTCTCTCTCTCTCTCGTACGTACCCAGTTTCCTGTTTTTTCACGTTTTTCCATTAATCTTGTCTCGTCTCATTTACATTATTCGGAAAACGGGTCTGATCTCCTCCTTCCCTTTCTTAGTTATTCCTCTTCTTCTTCTTCTTCCTCTTCCTCCTCCTCCTCCTCCTCCTCCTCTCCTCCTCCTCCTCCCCTCCTCCTCCTCCTCCTCCTCCTCCTCCTCCTCCTCCTCCTCCTCCTCCTCCTCCTCCTCCTCCTCCTCCTCCTGCCACTGATGAATTAATGATCACAGGTGAAGTCAACACAGGTTAAGAGTTGACGGAATAAATGTTGAATATAAAAATATATATTCCTTCTTTTTATCCGATGCGAGTTTGTTTTTTGGCGGCGTAATGAAGCAGTGAAGCAGTGGAGCAGTGAAGCAGTGAAGCAGTGAAGCAGGGTTGTTGTGGGATTGGTCCGCCATCCACCTCTAATGAACCACCTTTCCACCTGTGCTGCGACTTACCTGAGTTTCCACACCCATGTTTATAAGTGTGGATTTAGTCAGTGTTTCTCTCTCTATCTCCCTTTCTCTTTTTTTTCTCTCTATCTTTCTTTTTTTTTTTGGTTTCATTTATTTATAAGGATTCTCGTTTTGTTGCATTTTTTTTTTTACTACGAAGGATATCTTAATTTTTTGTAATGTTTTTTTTTAAAGATCATGTTTTTTCTTAACTGGCGAATCTTTTTATTTCCAGGTAAGATTCAGGTGTGTCTTAATTTATCTTCTCCAGATCGTCTTCGTCAGCCTTTCTTCCTTCCTTCTTTCCTTCCTTCCTTCCTTCCTTCCTTTCTTTCGCTGAGCCATGACACCATTAAGGTATTGCAAGGTTTTTGGGAGGAGGAGGAGGAGGAGGAGGAGTGGGAAGAGGATGAAGAGAGGGAGGGAGGGAGGGAGGAGGGAAGAATAAAAAGAAGGGATCGGAGGTGAGGCTACAAAAACAACATATTTATGGTAGTAATTTTCCCTCGACACTCAACATTTCCTTTGACGAACGTAACTATATATATTTTTTTCTTTATTACGTCAAATGTAAGACAAATAAGATATGCTAGTGTATGTATTTATTTATTATTATTTTTGTGTGTGTATAAGTTTGGTGTTACGAAATAGGTAAGTTAAGGGCGAGAAACACAGGTTAATTTAGGGGCAAGAAATACAGGTGAATTAGGGAGACAAAATATACAGGTGAATTAAGGGAAATTAGTGTCGAAAATCACAGGTAAGTTAAGACAAAAAAATGGACCCAGGAAAAAATTCGTATCGAGTCCTTTGCCTCACCTGTTCCTGCTTTGGGTGGTAGAGCTTTAAAAATAGCGGACATCTATCACCCACTGGACCATCAAGGGTTCGAGCCCCGCGCCGGCGTTGACCTGGCTGGATTAAACAGGTGTCTCGTATGTATGGTGATGCAGGTCATAAATTGTTGGTGAAGCTTCCGAACACTGACTTGACCTGACTTGACTTGACGTGACCTGGTTATAAGGAAGAGAAAGGAGGAAGAGTAGTGGAAGGGAGAGGAAGGGGAAGGCAAAGATAAAGAGGAATGAAAAAAAAGGGAAAGATAGAAATAGGGAATATATATCAAGTTACTAATGATACATAGGAGTACATTAATTTTTTTGTATTCCAGGAAATTATAGAAAGTTGTATATTTTTTCCAGTTTTTGTCACCTGATTGCTTTTCAGTGAATGCGTTTATCCTGTGCTTGAGGCGATGCATAAATTAGTGTGTGTTATACATTCTGATGAGAAAATTTAATCCTTGAGTTCATTAGGATTCTCTTTGATGCTGGAATTATGTTATTCATGATTTACATTTGATATTATAATTTAATCAACATTTCATCAACGTCGTGTTTTTCTTTCTCTCCTCCAGGTAGGTGCTCGTTACCTGTGTGGCTGAGGCAGGTGTGTGGCCAGGTGTGTGCACCACTACTCTACCTGGTATGTCCAAAAAAAAAGTGCATTTCTTAAAGAGAGGAAGGGAGGCAATTAAAAACCCATTATTATATTATTCATTAAGTATACCTGAATTAATCCTAAATTATTAATCCATTCAAAATCTTCTACTTGCCCGCCCTCCTTGTCTACCTCTTCTCTTCCTCCCTCTTCCTTGGTCTGTGTAGAGTGGAGAGAAGTTGATTCACTGCTTCTACTTTTAACCTTCTTCTCATCCTTTGTCTTGATTCTCCAATTTGGGTTCAGTAGGGGAGGTGATGCTGCGGAGTGGCGCGGCTTATTGAGTTTTGAAGGCTCCTCCGCTACATGAGAAGGGCTTTTACAGCGCCTGCGATGCCCTCGAGAGAGAGAGAGAGAGAGAGAGAGAGAGAGAGAGAGAGAGAGAGAGAGAGAGAGAGAGAGAGAGAGAGAGAGAGAGAGAGAGAGAGAGAGAGAGAGAGAGAGATCAAGGTAAAAGGACAAAGTGTTGTTATCTGAAGCCAATTGGAAAAAAAAAATGTGTATATCGAGTTCTATCCTTTGATTCAGAGGGGGGCGGGGGGGGCTGGGGGGGGGCGGAGGACAGGTAATCTACGTGTATTAAACAAGTAACAGTTGCCAAAACCAGGTGTTCATCGATATGTTACAACAAGTACTACCTGCGAATGTATTAATAGATATCATGTTTGTGTGTGTGTGTGTGTGTGTGTGTGTGTGTGTGTGTGTGTGTGTGTGTGTGTGTGTGTGTGTGTGTGTGTGTGTGTGTGTGACTCACCGCCTCGCATACAAATTGTTCATTATCACACGGAACCGATTGATCTAATTCCTTTCACGGACTCCAAAAGGTTCTCCTCCTCCTCCTCCTCCTCCTCCTCCTCCTCCTCCTCCTTCCTCCCATTTCGCTCTCTATCTTCCGGTCATTATTGTTTTTCTGTTTTTTTCTTCCTTTTTCTTCCTCGTCTTTGTGGTGCTTACTAAAAGTGTTTCGTAGTATATAGTAGTAGTAGTAGTAGTAGTAGTAGTAGTAGTAGTAGTAGTAGTAGTAGTAGTAGTAGTAGTAGTAGTAGTAGTAGTAGTAGTCAAAATAATACAATATACAACAACAACAACAATAGCAACACAATATAAACACACACATCCAAGCTTGATGAAATGCAATATGGTAGGAGGTCATATCACACCTTCACTCACCTGCCCACTCCACTCCACAGGCTGGTAATTAAGGTAGGCTCACCTGGACCCTCTACCTGGCCCTTCCCTCTCACCTTCATCACCTTCCAAGGCCACACACAAAAGGTTAATTAATTCAAAAGGTGATTCTACATTTCATTGGACGTGTTAAAGGCCTTCTACTTATCCTCCTCCTCTTCTTCATCTTCTTCTTCCTCCTCCTCCTCCTCCTCCTCCTCCTCCTCCTCCTCCTCCTCCTCCTCCTCCTCCTCCTCCTCCTCCTCCTCCTCCTCCTCCTCCTAATACTCTTGTTCCTCCCTCCACTAGTCTCTCATTTCCTTCTGAGCTTCCTTCCTCCTTCCTCCTTAATCCTCTTCTCTCTCTCTCTCTCTCTCTCTCTCTCTCTCTCTCTCTCTCTCTCTCTCTCTCTCTCTCTCTCTCTCTCTCTCTCTCTCTCTCTCTCGCTCTCAGGTCAGGATGGTTTTGATTCTTTATCTTCTGTTTCCTGTGTCACATTTAGTTTTATTGTTTTCCTCTTTTTTTCCTGTTTTCCTTTTTATTATTTTTATTCAATTTGTTGCTTCTGATTCGTTTTTTTTTTGTATTATATTGGCTTTGTTTCTCTTTTTTTTTCTCTATCTCTATCTATCTCTTTTTTTTTCTCTCTATAGGCCTTTTCTACACTATATTCCTCTCCTAGGTTCCTCTACATTCTCTCTTTCCTTTCTCTCACTTTCCATTTTCTCTTTCCTTTCCCTCTCTTTCTTTCCCTCTCTTTCCATTTCTTCCTTTTCATTTTCCTGTCTTTCCATTCTCTCTCTCCTTTCTCGCTCTTACCTTTTTCTATTTTTCTTTTTCCTCTCTTTTCTTTCCCTCTTTTTTCCTTTCCCTGGGTTGAAATGGGGTTCGAAGCTGTGTTAAGCCTTGTCAGCCGGTGTGTACAGACTGCCAAGTGGCCTGCTTAGGGGGAGGGGGAAGGGGGAAGGGGTAGGATGGGGGGAGAGGGATGGGGGGGAGGGGAGGGAAGGGAGGAGGAGAGGATGTGTAAGATGAAAGAAGGTGTGGTAGG
>JAPQNM010000036.1:2020304-2037804 GCA_029783475.1 Metacarcinus magister
GTCCTTCGCTCTTTGAGTTTGTCTATTATATCATTTCACATTTTGTTTTATTTATTTTTTATTGTGAAAGATGAAAAAGAAAATGAACAAAAACAAGAATAGTAAAAAATAAGTAAGGGTGAAATATTTATAGAACTTTATTATTACCATTGCGTTTTATTGAACAGAAAAAGATATAATAATAACAAAAAGAGAGCCAGACAAACACACAAGCAAACAAACAGAGTAAACATTGCTATTTTCATGGCTGTAATATTTCTGTATTATCTGTACTCTTTCTTTTTTTTCCCCTGTTGGCAGTTAGGGATTTGGAAGGGATTAACGACTGTGTTTCTGGTTCTATCGAGAGTGAGGGAGTGAGGGAGGAGAATGAGGGAGGGAGGGAGGGAGGGAGGGAGGAGAATGAGGAGGGAGTGGTAGGTAAGGAGAACGTGAGATTAACACAACCATTAGTACCTCATTTAAACTATAGAAAATGAGGAAATAATAGAAAGAATGTGTTTGTAAATTATTCAAACAGTTTTCTCATTTCCTTTCACTTATTGTAGTTTGAGTGGCGGATGGAAATGAATAATGGGGGAGGAGGTTGTGTTGCTTAAATGAAAAAGGGAAATATTCATTGTATGTTTATGCATTTCTGACAAGTGTGTGAGTGAGTGATGTTGAATATTTGTGTGTTGAGTGAAGTGAAGTGAAGTGACACCTTTCAATCTGCTCCTGGCGTGTAAAGATGTAAAGATGAATACGGTTGAATAGGGAAACGGAATTGAACACAAACTAATGAAAAAATAGAATGTACAGTTGAAAATATAGGGACATAGGAAAGTTTGGGATAAAATAACCATTGTCAGTGTACTATTCTATTCTCTATTATATTCTATTTTATTCTATTCTATTCTATTCTATTGTTCAGATCTTCATTACTTGTTGGCGAGTAAGAGTGAAGAGAATATAGAATAGAGAAACAAATAATGTGAGAGAGGAGGAGAAGGAGAAAAAGTATTAACACAAGAATGAACAAAATAATAACAGAAAAATCGAGTAAATTAATGAACAAGTGACAAAAAGAACAGAAAACGTGAACAGTAAAAGTTAACATTGACAAGTTATATAAAGGTGAAGACAGGTAGAAATAATATGAAATAGTTACCTGATGCAACGAAATATACAAAGTGAAAAGTGATATAAATCCCCACAGGCCGCGTGAACATTGAAATTAATTACTTGTGTTCATCACCTGTCGGAGGGAAAGAAAAATACATCAACATTAAGTTAGTTTAAAAAATATAAAATAACCTTCCTTACTGTATTACATTTTTTTACATTAGTGTTGATGTAGTATTTTTTTATGCAATTCGTGACATGAAATAACAATAATCTAAGTCATTTTAATATATATTCATAAACAAAACTGAGATGTAAAGAAAAAAAAATCCAATCGTCTTCTTCTCTCACGTCATGCTCGCGCTCACATCATAGTGTTTTGATTCCCTTCACATCTTCTTGGATCCCTTCTGAGCCTACGTATCAAACCAGATTGACATTTTCTTTTTAACCCTTTTTTGCCCCATGACACAACATATCCAGCCTGCCACTTGACAATACGAGGGTGTGACAGTAGCAAGCCCGTCCCTGGTACCCTCAGACAGCAGGCTTGGCGAGGATCATACAATATTGAGAGAAAGTTTGTCATTTCGGTCTGTGCTGAAACACTATATTTGACATTGTTCCAGCGAGGTAGGAGATGAAGAGAGGATAGAAGAGAAGGGAAGAGAAGAGAAGAGAAGAGAAGTGAAGGTGTGTATGTATAAGAAGAAAAGATCGAAGTGATGAAGGAGGAGGAGGAGGAGGTAGTAGGGAAGACAATGGAGGAAATAGAGAGAGTATAGAGAGAGAGAAAGATATGAGACAACAAAAGAATGAATAACCGAGACAGCAATTCGAGGAAGAAAAGAAAAGAAAAGAAAAGAATAAATAAATAGACAACATATCTCACGAAGGGAAAAAGATGGAGAGAGAAAATAAAATGTAAGGAAACTACGGAGAAGGGAAACCAGAGGAAAGAAAACGGGGAGAGAGCGTGTTACCGTCTCTTAATTTCATGCTGTGGGCGGGTGGGCGGGCGTGCGTCTGGCTACAGGGTATTGAGAAACGACCCCAACAGCAACATCAACAGCAACAGCAACAGCAACACAGCAAGCACTACAACACTACAACACAGCAGCAGCAACACAGACCTGAGAACACTAAGCTGATTCATTAAAAGAGTAGCGAGAGGCGTTTGAGGGAAGGAAAAGAAGAGAGGGAGGGAGGGAAAGAAGGGATGGACAGGGGGAGAGTTAATTTCCATTGCGTTTTATGGTTTTGTGTTAATTTCAATTTACTGTGTGTGTGTGTGTGTGTGTGTGTGTGTGTGTGTGTGTGTGTGTGTGTGTGTGTGTCTGTGTGTCTGTGTGTATGTGTGTGTGTGTTTCAACGTAATAATCTTCCTCCCCATTTTTCTCTTTCTTTCCTCAAACACTTTACTTTATCTCATCTCACTCTTCCCTGCTCTTCCTCCTCCTCTTCTCCTCTTCCCTCCTCCTCCTCCTCCTCCTCTTCTTCTTCCTTCCTTTCCACTTTCCTCTCCCATACATATCGTCAAACAAGTGGTGTGAAGAGGGAAGTTCATTCGCTTCTGACTTTTATTCCTCCTAAATCTTTTCAGTAATTTTCATCTCAAAAGAATATGGCCTCTTCGTCTTGTGTTTAATTTTGCTTCACCTTCCGTGTGTGTGTGTGTGTGTGTGTGTGTGCGTGTGTGTGTGTGTGTGTGTGTGTGTGTGTGTGTGTGTGTGTGTTGTGTGTGTTGTGTGAGGCTTTTACGTAGCCAGATGATAAAAAGAAATTAATAAAAAACGTTACTACATGTATAAAAATATTAATAAAAAAAGGCTTTACATTTAATAGAAAAAAAGTGCAAGAAAAACACACACACGCACAAAAAAAAAATGAATAGTGAACAGAATTTTTGAGAATAATTTAGTTAAGAGAGAGAGAGAAAGAAAGAATAAAAGAGAGAGAGTGAAAGAGAGAGAAAAAAAAGAGAGAGAGCTACACTAAAATTCAACAGCCTTACAAGAGAGTAACACAAGTAAAAGGAGAGAATTAATAGCCTTCTCTTCCTCCTCCTCCTCCTCCTCCCTCCCCCACCCCACACCACCCTGCGTTAAAAGGTAGAACTAGAAATGAAGGTACAAAGAGAGAGAGAGAGAGAGAGAGAGAGAGAGAGAGAGAGAGAGAGAGAGAGAGAGAGAGAGAGAGAGAGAGAGAGAGAGAGAGAGAGAGAGAGAGAGAGAGAGAACCACTTGCCTCAGGACCAAAGGCACCGCCACTGCAAAGTCTTTCGATTCAAACTGCACCAGAAATTCAAGTCAGCGACGCAGAAGGTGCCGCGGGAGGAGGAGGAGGAGGAGGAGGAGGAGGAGGAGGAGGAGGAGGAGGAGGAGGAGGAGGAGGAGGAGGAGGAGGAGAAGGAGAAGAAGGAGGAGAAGGAGGAGGAGGAAGAGGATTATCAGGAAAACTCGTCGCCCGGAAATACAGAGATGGAGAGAAAAGGGAGCGAGAGAGAGAGAGAGAGAGAGAGAGAGAGAGAGAGAGAGAGAGAGAGAGAGAGAGAGAGAGAGAGAGAGAGAGAGAGAGAGAGAGAGAGAGATTCTGTGGAGGATAAAGATTAGAAAGTGGAGAAGGGAAGGTGACTGAAAATGGTAGAGAGGAAATAAGAGAGATACAAGGTGTGATAATTTTGGAGACAAGAGAGAGGAAGAGAATGTGAAATATACTTGGGAAGGGAGAAAGGAAAAGATAAAAAGATAAGATAAAAAACACTGTAAAAACAAAGAAAATGGAAAAAGGAATAAGGAGTAATGGATGATAAAGAACTAAGATAACTGTAGATAATGTCAGAATGTAAGATAAAGAAAGGAAAATGATGAAAATGGGGAGAAATGAAGAACTTTTAGGAATTGTAAAATGAAATAAAGTTAGAAAGACAAGAAACACAGACTTAATAATATAAATAAAATAATAATTCAGATCATGAACAAAATAATTACAAAAACGAAAAATAAAAAAACGTAAAATATCATATACTTTAAGTTAAGAAAATAAAGCCAAAAGCAAATAAAAAAAAATCTTATACACGAAATAGAAAATATAGGAATGAATACAAACGGAAAATAGAAGTTATAAATGAACACTAAATAATGAAAAGACAAAGCAATAGAATGATAAAGAAGTAAAGATTTGTATTCACTGGATAAATATTGGGGGAAGGCAGAGAGATAAAGATAAATAAAGCCACCTGGATAAAAGCAAAGGAAATGGCAATAACGAATGATAAGGAAAGGAAAATAAAACGAAAGGGGGAACAGAGATATGTCAAGAAATATGAGTTCACGTTAAAAAATGAATAAAATGAATAAAATGTAATAAAGATATGAAGGAAAATATAAGGAAATGTATCACTGAAAAATGGACTCGTGGTTGGCAGAAAATTGTTACAGGAAAATATGTAGAAAAAAGGAAAACTATAATTAAGAGGAAAATGAATTATCTTTAACGTAATAATGGAACAAAGAGTAGAATTAATACAGTGAATTACATTAGTACAGTTTCTTTTAAGAGGAGAGCGAGACTTTTGTAATGTAAGGAAATTATATCAAGCTGAGGAAAGGAAAAGAGGAAAAAAATAATGACCATGGTTTCCTTATACTATGACACATGAATTACATATTTATTAATCACTTTATTTAATATCATATACTTAACTTTATTTGAAGGTCAGAAAAGGCGACGAACATTCAAAATATAGGACAGAAAAAATATCATAGCATACCATAGATCACCACCACCACCACCACCACCACCACCACCACCACCACCACCACCACCACCATCTCACCTGTTCATGTCCGGCGGCCGTTCCACCTTAACTCACCTGGGCCAGCGGTGTGAAAGATCGTTCAATTTATGCATCGGAGTATCGGAAAGTAGTGGCAGGCGCTGTTTCCCTTCCCATTGAGTGCGGTCAGTGAGGTCGAAGAAAACGGGGTCGTGGCTTCAGTTTGGCCGCCTGGAAACCTGAGTGAAGGGGCCACTTATGTATTTTTTGAGTTTTTGAGTTGTTTTTTATATATATATATATTTTCATTTATTACTTTTTTCTGTTTTTTTTTTATTATAATTGTGTGGGAAATTTTTATCTTATTTCTATCGTTTTCTGTTTTTGATTTTCGCATTTAGGAATTAAACACTTTTTTTTTTAATCTCTTTCTCTCTCTTTTTATCTATTGCGTGATAACTTTTCTTCATCTTCTTTCATATTCTATTTTTGGATCTTGCATTTAGGAATAAGATGCATTCTCTCTCTCTCTCTCTCTCTCTCTCTCTCTCTCTCTCTCTCTCTCTCTCTCTCTCTCTCTCTCTCTCTCTCTCTCTCTCTCTCTCTCTCTCATTTTTCACAGCAGATAACATACTTGAAAGCAACACTAAAAAGCAGAAAATCCTTAAAATCAAGACCAGGGGGGGAGGGGGGAAGGGGGGGGGCGAGACACTAACACGATTGGTTGCAGAAGGTCCAGGAACCACCAATCACAATTAGGAAGAAAACGGAGCGTTGACCTACATTCCGTTTTCTCTCACCCAGAAAAGAAAACAGTCTAAATAACCTGTAAGAAAGACCTCTCTCTCGCTCTCTCTCTCTCTTTCTCTTTCTCGTATTTCTAGTCTCCTCTCCTCCTCTATCTTTTTTTTCACTGTATTCTTCTTCCTCTTTCTATCTTCTCTCCATTATTCTTTTTCTTCCATGTCTTCTTCCCCTTCATCTCCTTACTTCTTACTTTACCCTTTTTCTCTCTCTTTTTCCTTTTATTGCCTTATCTTAAAATTTCCCTTCCTTTTCTTTCCCTGTTATTGCCTTCCACTACTTGCCTCTCTTCTCTTGCCTTCCTCTCCCTTCCCTCTTTCCTCCTCGTAGTCCGGCGGTCTGCTTTTCCAGCCTTCAGAGTTAAATCTACTTGAAACATTAGCTTTCAGGGTTTCTGAAGCAAATAGGGTGTCGAGTAGTGTTTCATGAAGCAGAGGATCAATGTAGCTTTTCCCCGTACTTCATTTTACTACTAACTTTATGAAATTGGATTCTGCGTGGAAACTAATCCTATATTTTTAGGATTTTCGTTTTTATTATCATTATTATCTTGATGGTTTTTTTTCGTTCTCAAGGATGAAGGAATGAAAATTGAGCCTTGATTCGTAAAGCGGTTTATGGAGTCAAAATTCGAATTGTCTACTCGGTTTTGGGTTTGGGATGATTAAAGATGACTGTTATTACTCTCTCTCTCTCTCTCTCTCTCTCTCTCTCTCTCTCTCTCTCTCTCTCTCTCTCTCTCTCTCTCTCTCTCTCTCTCTCTCGCTCTCTCGTTCTCTCCTTCTCGTGTTGAATATTTGTTTTGTTTATTCCTGCTATGTGAGGGAAGACTGAGTGTGTGTGTGTGTGTGTGTGTGTGTGTGTGTGTGTGTGTGTGTGTGTGTGTGTATGTGTGTGTGTGTGTGTGTGTGTATGTGTGTGTGTGTGTGTGTGTGTGTGTGTGTGTGTGTGTGTGTGTGTGTGTGTGTGTGTGTGTGTGTGTGTGTGTGTGTGTGTGTGTGTGTGTCCCTTCCATTACCTCGTCTCGCCACAGGGACGGTCGGTGCCCCCATTAGCGTCATGCACCTTAATGTACCGTCCTCATTCTGGAACTGTCCTCTGTAACTCATCCTCGCTAGATGCATAAACCTGCCGCGTCTTAACTGCGGGAGCGACTTGGAGGAACGTAATGTAGCTCCCGCCCAATTTTTATGGGTGTTGAAAGGGGTTCTTCTTCCCTGTCCCTCCGGCAAGTTGAACCACACCAATTACGAACCGAAATGGGAGAAGTTGTGACCTAAAGTGGCGCGGTGTGATGGTGGTGGTGATTGGTGTCTCAGTAAAGGGTTATGGTGAGGCTGTGGTGATGATGGTGATGTTATGGTGAGAATGGTGATGTTGTGGTGATGGTGATGATGTGGTGAGAATGGTGATGTTGTGGTGAAGTGAAGCGCATTTTATCCCATCAAATTGTAAAAAAAAGAAAATGTCATTGTAAAACTGATAACCAAAAAAAAAGTTTACAGAATATAATGATTTTTTTTCTCTCTCGTGATGCAGCTTCTGTTTTAATCACAATAATGCACTTAAAGGCAGTAATGTTTTGTGATAAAAGCATTAATTAAACATTGTGAGGCTCAAACTATTTTACTGAATCATATTTTTCGAGGGTGACTAAAAAAAAAAAAAAAAATTTCAGGAATATTATGAAACATTCTTTTGCACACGTGATAATGCCAATAAAGAAGGATAGATTGTGTGTCATTAGAGAGAGAGAGAGAGAGAGAGAGAGAGAGAGAGAGAGAGAGAGAGAGAGAGAGAGAGAGAGAGAGAGAGAGAGAGAGAGAGAGAGAGAGAGACAGAGAGAGAGAGAGAGAGAGATAGCAGTTATTGACATTTTCATTAGAAGAAATTACACTTAGTATTTCATCAGCCTCTTTTCATTGTGGTACAGAGGTGTGTGTGTGTGTGTGTGTGTGTGTGTGTGTGTGTGTGTGTGTGTGTGTGTGTGTGTGTGTGTGTGTGTATGTGAGACTGAGCATTTAAAACCAAAACACAAAAGAAAATGAACTTAACCCAACACTATAGTATTTTTAACATCACACCTCACGTTTTCTTTCACATTTCATAGCAGGGATCAGGCAAGGGGAGTCTTGTGAGTTTTTCTTAGACGTTCCTCTTGATCATTCCCGTCCCGAACAAAGCCTCTCATCTATGTTAGACCAAGAGGAAAACTGGAAAACTGGAAAACTCTTACTCTGTAGGAAATACTCTTCATCCAAGCAATACAAGGAAGAGAGGAGCTAAATAAAGGAGAAGGAAGAGGAAGTGGAGAAGGGAAACGAGGTGGAAGAAGAAACGACCATAAAGACGAAGCTAAGAAGAGAAGAGGAAGGATAATGTGCCGTGAAGGATAATGGTAGATGGAGGTGAAGGGAAGGAAGGAAGGGAAGGGAAGGGAAGGGAAGGGAAGGGAAGGGAAGGGAAGGGAAGGGAGAGAAGGAAAGGGTGGTGAAGGTAATCTCCCCTGGGAATAGAGAAAGAGAGAGAGAGAGAGAGAGAGAGAGAGAGAGAGAGAGAGAGAGAGAGAGAGAGAGAGAGAGAGAGAGAGAGAGAGAGAGACTTATCTTTACCTTACCAAAAAGACATGACAGGTTAGATCTTCTCCCCTCCCTTCTCTCCCTCTTCCTCTCTCCCCTCCTCCTCCTCTGTTATTCCCACGCCATTTCCTCGCGTGGGGCCGCAGGAAGAGGGGAAAAAGTACAATGGTGACCCGGAAGAACTGACGGAAAGGGAAAACACAATGAGAAGTAAAGGGGAAAAAAATGTATTGTTTGAACTGAGGGAAAAAATATACCAAAAGGGAAATTATAAGTCATTTTCAGCTGATTTTGTTTCCATTATTTATTTTTCCCTTAAATTTTTTTTTCGTTTTGTCTTCTTTCCTATTCCTTTTCTTTAAATTTTTTCTCTCCTCGCTTTTTTCCTTCCTTCCTTCCTTCCTCTTTTCATCATGTTTCCTCTCGTCACCTTTTTTTTATTCCCTCGTGAGCCGTCTTCTGCTTTCATGATCCTAAGCACCTCCTCCTCTTCTTCTTCTTCTTCCTTCTCCTCCTCTTCTTCCTCTTCCTCCTCCTCTACGTCTCTTCCTTCCCTGCGTTTGACACCTGAGTAATCCCTTCGCCCTCTGCCCTTCCCCAGGATCAAACACTCCTTCTGTAGCCTTACTGAAGAAGCTCACGTCCTGCTGTGGCGTGTTTGTACCGTGTGTACCAGACTCCGTTTTCTGTTTCACTCCCGTTCACGAAATAATAGGAATTTTTTTGACGGAAGGGAACACTTTTTTATTTATTTATTTATTTTTTTTTTTAAGTGTGTGTGTGTGTGTGTGTGTGTGTGTGTGTGTGTGTGTGTGTGTGTGTGTGTGTGTGTGTGTGTGTGTGTGTGTGTGTGTGTGTGTAGCTGTGTATGTGTAGGTGTGTGTGTAGGTGTAATCCAGCTGTAAAAGTTTGCCTAAAGGTGTATGGCCAGGTAGATCTACATGCATATACAAATTTACATCCATATCTACTATGCATGCAGATCCTGACTGTATTTGAGAGAGAGAGAGAGAGAGAGAGAGAGAGAGAGAGAGAGAGAGAGAGAGAGAGAGAGAGAGAGAGAGAGAGAGAGAGAGAAAGAAAGAGAGAAAGAGACTAGAAGCGATCATTAATGCGAGAGAGTGGAGAGGAAACGTAATTAGAGAGTAATAATGACTATGGTTCAGTTTTGTGTAATCATCTCAATGCATAGAGGGGACGAGACACACACACACACACACACACACACACACACACACACACACACACACACACACACACACACACACACACACACACACACACACACACACACACAGTCCTGCATAATGACAGAAGGGAACAAGACACATTAATAACACTCATTCCATAAGTCTAAATCTTATTACATGACACTCAATCACGCACACCTGCCCTTAATTAGTGGGCTGACAGGTGAGGGCAAGGCCGTTGATGAGGAAAATGAGGCAGGTGAGAATTAATAGAATGCATTACCTGTTTTTTAATGATGGAGGATAAAAAGAGGATTAAAAAAGGTATATAAAGTGACAGGTAAATACTAAGATATGAAATGTTTATCTGTGAATTATGTATTACAGATAACAATTAATACAGTAATACAATACAATACAAGTTTATCCTTAAATTTAAAGTATAGATGAACACAAAACATTTAATTACAGGTAAATATATTCATACAAACGTGATCATTATTAACCTTTATTCTCACAGGTAAGATAGATAAATAAATAAATAAAAATATAGATAAGAGATAGAAACAGAAAGGTAGAGGGAAGAGTAAGCTCTGCACGATGTCTCCAAAAACGGGATAAGCTGATAAAAGGGAAGGAAGGGAAGGAAGGGGAGGAAGGGGAGGAAGGGGAGGAAGGGAGAAAGGGAGGATGCAAAGCGACAGAGGGGAAAGAAGGGAGGATCAGAGGGAGGGAGGGAGAAGGATCATAGAGGGGAATTGAATGCCACTTTGACCTGGTGAGAGAGAGAGAGAGAGAGAGAGAGAGAGAGAGAGAGAGAGAGAGAGAGAGAGAGAGAGAGAGAGAGAGAGAGAGAGACACACACACACACACACACACACACACACACACACACACACACACACACACACACACACACACACACACACACAATACCATCGATAAAAAGCCAATAGAGGAAAGAAGAGGCAACAAACACGTAACATGCAGGTTGTGAACGTGTTTGGGAGGAAAACTGAAGGCAATTCCATGTGAAAATATCCTTCCAGAGCCAGAAAAACAGAGAATCATTGTCAATTCCATAGTGTAGTTGACAGACAGGAAACCAATTTTGGGCCGAAAAGCGTCTCAGAATTGGCCATCGAAGGAGGAGGAAGAGGAGGAGGAGGAGGAGGAGGAGGTGGTAAGAGGAGGTGGTGGTAAGAGGTAGCAGGAAGAGCTAAATGATGAAATATTGGGGTACGAAAGGGCGAGAGATACGTGTGAGAGAGAGAGAGAGAGAGAGAGAGAGAGAGAGAGAGAGAGAGAGAGAGAGAGAGAGAGAGAGAGAGAGAGAGAGAGAGAGAGAGAGAGAGAGAGAGTGAGAGAGAGAGAATGTAAGAATAATAGGAAAAATTGCGAAGATTAATGAGTGAGTAATGGATGAATGGAAGGGAAATAGACATGAAGGGAAGAGGAAAAAAGGGAAAGAGGGGAGGGGAGGGAAATAATCTAATATCTTTGTGCGGCGTGGACAACAGAATTTCATTACAGGTGGAAATATAATACAATAGGAACTGCTCACTATTCTGGAGGGAAGTTAGTGGAGGAGGAAGGGGAAAACATCTATATAGAAAAACTACATATATATATTGTGGTATAAAACTACATATAGAACTAAGAAACTATGTAATGACAACTGTAGATGTAAATAGGTTTGAGGCTGAATTTGCTGTGCCTTATAGAAGTAAAGAAAAAGAAAATAGGGTGAAGTGTTGTAAGTGATGCTCGTTTAAGGTGGTTCACGGGATTGTGAGGCTCATTCTTAAAACTTAGTAATTGTTTGATGCCTTCACTAACTTGGCCTACACCCTCAACCCTTCCCCTCCCCTTCCCCTGTTCTCCTCCTCTCCTCCCTCTCTTATCCCTCCCTCCTTCCTCTCCTCCCCACCACTCAAAATAAAGGAATATTATTAGGGGTCTTAGAAAAATTTATCTAGCGGTGAAGAAAGGGAAGTAAATGTTTGTCTTCTCTTCTTTATGTTTATTTGCAGATTCTTCATTTCTAGTTTTTTTTTCTTATCTTTCCCCTCTCTCACTTTTCATCACTTCCTCTTGTTTCCCCTTCGCTGCATCTCTTCTTACCTTTTTATTTCCCCTCTTCCTTTTTACCTCTTCCCTTCCTTTTCCCCTCAAATCTCTTAGAATCTCCTTCCATACCATACACTTTCCTTCCTTCCTTTGCTCTCCTCATTCTCCAAACGTTTCATATCCACTCTATCCTCCTCCTCCTCCTCCTCCTCCTCCAAAAATATTTATGATTTCACAATATAACTCTTTGTTATATTTGATCGGTATCTATCTCATGAAAAATAGTTATCTACTAAAATAATGATATCATTAAACAAACAATATTAGCTTCTAAGCTAAGATACCAATTGAACAAAGTGCTTTGTTTATTAGTTGGTAATTTCATAAGGAATATCTGATATCTTTTCCATCAACATTGGTAAAGTATTAGATCCACCATACTGATTTTATCATCTGTTTTAACCCAAATAAATTAATTTATAGCAATATAAGTTTCTGGTGAAATTAACTGAAACTATGCCGAAAGTCTTACATTATTCCCATGTACAACATAGTTTAAAAAAAAAAAAATCGAAGAGGAAATTTTGCAAAAAATTTCCCGGAGTAGAAAAAATGACAGAAATACACGATATGTTGAGGTCAATTCTAGACATCCATGAGGATCTGTAAGATGGTTAAACGTGTCGTAAGGCTTAGTTATGAACTGCTTTGAGCTGTAACAGTCATTACAAGAATATTCGTGGACGTTAAGACAATATGTGTTCCTTACGGGGTAACGTGTTGTGTGTAGGAGTATACGCGGGTTACTGATGGCTATCATATCCTCTCGATGGAGCTTGACACTGCAATAAAAGTACTGCATTACATTTTTTAATGAAAATAAATCACTTCCATAGCCATTGGCACCGGTGACAGAGTCAGTAGTGAAAATTTTGATCGGTCGGTCATGTCCGAACGAGCGGTGGGAATTGAATTGTTTTCTGCCTCTATATACCTAATTCTAGTGAGCCTTATCTTGATGCAGCAGCATTTAAGAATGAAAATAAATAACTTCCATAGCCATTGGCACCGGTGACAGAGTCAGTAGTGAAGATTTTGATCGGCCGGTCATGACCGAGCGAGCGGTGGGAATTGAATTGTATTCTGCCTCTATATACCTAATTCTAGTGAGCCTTATCTTGATGCAGCAGCATTTAAGAATGAAAATAAATAACTTCCATAGCCATTGGCACCGGTGACAGAGTCAGTAGTGAAGATTTTGATCGGCCGGTCATGACCGAGCGAGCGGTGGGAATTGAATTGTTTTCTGCCTCTATATACCTAATTCTAGTGAGCCTTATCTTGATGCAGCAGCATTTAAGAATGAAAATAAATAACTTCCATAACCATTGGCACCGGTGACAGAGTCAGTAGTGAAGATTTTGATCGGCCGGTCATGACCGAGCGAGCGGTGGGAATTGAATTGTTTTCTGCCTCTATATACCTAATTTTAGTAAGCCTTATCTTGATGCAGCAGCATTTAAAAATGAAAATAAATAACTTCCATAGCCATTGGCACCGGTGACAGTCAGTAGTGAAGATTTTGTTCGGCCGGTCATGACCGAGCGAACGGTGGGAATTGAATTGTTTTCTGCCTCTATATACCTAATTCTAGTGAGCCTTATCTTGATGCAGCAGCATTTAAGAATGAAAATAAATAACTTCCATAGCCATTGGCACCGGTGACAGAGTCAGTAGTGAAGATTTTGATCGGCCGGTCATGACCAAGCGAGCGGTTGGAATTGAATTGTTTTCTGCCTCTATATACCTAATTCTAGTGAGCCTTATCTTGATGCAGCAGCATTTAAGAATGAAAATAAATAACTTCCATAGCCATTGGCACCGGTGACAGAGTCAGTAGTGAAGATTTTGATCGGCCGGTCATGACCGAGCGAGCGGTGGGAATTGAATTGTTTTCTGCCTCTATATACCTAATTCTAGTGAGCCTTATCTTGATGCAGCAGCATTTAAGAATGAAAATAAATAACTTCCATAGCCATTGGCACCGGTGACAGAGTCAGTAGTGAAGATTTTGATCGGCCGGTCATGACCGAGCGAGCGGTGGGAATTGAATTGTTTTCTGCCTCTATATACCTAATTCTAGTGAGCCTTATCTTGATGCAGCAGCATTTAAGAATGAAAATAAATAACTTCCATAGCCATTGGCACCGGTGACAGAGTCAGTAGTGAAGATTTTGATCGGCCGGTCATGACCGAGCGAGCGGTGGGAATTGAATTGTTTTCTGCCTCTATATACCTAATTTTAGTAAGCCTTATCTTGATGCAGCAGCATTTAAGAATGAAAATAAATAACTTCCATAGCCATTGGCACCGGTGACAGTCAGTAGTGAAGATTTTGATCGGCCGGTCATGACCGAGCGAACGGTGGGAATTGAATTGTTTTCTGCCTCTATATACCTAATTCTAGTGAGCCTTATCTTGATGCAGCAGCATTTAAGAATGAAAATAAATAACTTCCATAGCCATTGGCACGGTGACAGAGTCAGTAGTGAAGATTTTGATCGGCCGGTCATGACCGAGCGAGCGGTGGGAATTGAATTGTTTTCTGCCTCTATATACCTAATTCTAGTGAGCCTTATCTTGATGCAGCAGCATTTAAGAATGAAAATAAATAACTTCCATAGCCATTGGCACCGGTGACAGAGTCAGTAGTGAAGATTTTGATCGGCCGGTCATGACCGAGCGAGCGGTGGGAATTGAATTGTTTTCTGCCTCTATATACCTAATTCTAGTGAGCCTTATCTTGATGCAGCAGCATTTAAGAATGAAAATAAATAACTTCCATAGCCATTGGCACCGGTGACAGAGTCAGTAGTGAAGATTTTGATCGGCCGGTCATGACCGAGCGAGCGGTGGGAATTGAATTGTTTTCTGCCTCTATATACCTAATTCTAGTGAGCCTTATCTTGATGCAGCAGCATTTAAGAATGAAAATAAATAACTTCCATAGCCATTGGCACCGGTGACAGAGTCAGTAGTGAAGATTTTGATCGGCCGGTCATGACCGAGCGAGCGGTGGGAGTTGAATTGTTTTCTGCCTCTATATACCTAATTCTAGTGAGCCTTATCTTGATGCAGCAGCATTTAAGAATGAAAATAAATAACTTCCATAGCCATTGGCACCGGTGACAGAGTCACAAACAGCCTCGTAAGGGCCAGCAGGCCTGTTGTTGTTTGTTCTTCCTATGTGTTCCTCCTCCTCCTCCTCCTCCTCCTCCTCCTCCTCCTCCTCCTCCTCCTCCTCCTCCTCCTCCTCCTCTTCCTCTTCCTCTTCCTCCTGCCACAAACACAAACATACGTATCTATCACAACTTCGTCCTCATCCGCCTCGCTGTCATCCATCAGTGTTTTTTTCCCTTTTTTCATCAGTTTCAGAGAGAGAGAGAGAGAGAGAGAGAGAGAGAGAGAGAGAGAGAGAGAGAGAGAGAGAGAGAGAGAGAGAGAGAGAGAGAGAGAGAGAGAGAGAGAGAGAGAAACGAACATGAAGAATTATTTCCACTATATCACCTTCGCTTCCCCTCGTTCACTTTTAGGTTTCAAGAATCACCCTTACTCTTTCCCCTCATTTAAACACTTTCTTCCTCTCCTCGCTGGCTTCAATTACCCTTAAGTCAGCCTTATTTTCCCTGCTTCCTTCCCGCCTCTCGCCCATTAGCACCCATTATCTCCGTTTTATTTCTACCATTAGCATTTCATCCCATTTTATTTCATCTTCCTTCATCGTTTGTTTTTATTTTTTTTATTATAGAACACTTGACCGAGGTGCTCACTAGGGGTCATTTGTTGTTCTTCTTCCTCCTCCTCCTCTTCTTCTTCCTCTTCCTCCTCTTTCTCCTCTTCGCCAGATGGTTCTTGTCAAACACACTCTCTCACAGGTGTTAGTTATTACTGATTCTCCTCCTCCTCCTCCTCCTCCTCCTCCTCCTCCTCCCGACTCCCTCCCCCCGGCTTTTAACTTTACTCTCCCTCCCCTCCTCCCCTCTTTCTCTCTCTCTCTCTCTCTCTCTCTCTCTCTCTCTCTCTCTCTCTCTCTCTCTCTCTCTCTCTCTCTCTCTCTCTCTCTCTCTCTCTCTCTCTCTCTCTCTCTTTCAGTCGATTGAACGCATCATAAACGTATTAGGATTTTCTTTAAAAAAATGAAATACAAGAAAATAAAACCGTTGAAATATTATAGATTTTAAGAAGATTTACACACACAAAAAAAAAAGACGAAAAAACAGGAAAATAAAGCCTTTGAAATAGTATAGATTTAGGAAGATTTACCCGATACTTCAACAGACAATTTTCTGATCCTCACTTCGTCTTCTTCCTTCACTCAAGCACCTCAACATTTTTCAGACAGACGGCTCGGCTCACTTTTCAGACCAATTCGTTACTCAATCGATCATCAGTGAACCAGATTTGTTGACTAGCTTTCCGGGTGAAGTGTTTTAAGCCTTATTTCCTCCACCAGAGTCATTGTTTTCTTTACCCCTTGCCCTTCCCACCTCTATTTACCCTCTCGTTTTTATTCTTGTCTCTCCTTCCCCTTCCTCCTCCTCTTCCTCCCTTTCTTCGCCAGCTGGGGTTGACGTTTCCTGTCTAAACATTCTTTTCTTGGCTGTGATCATCTCTCTCTCTCTCTCTCTCTCTCTCTCTCTCTCTCTCTCTCTCTCTCTCTCTCTCTCTCTCTCTCTCTCTCTCTCTCTCTCTCTCTCTCTCTCTCTCTCTCTCTCTCTCTCTCATCTCTCTCTCCCTCTCTCTCTCTCTCTCTCTCTCTCTCTCTCTCTCTCTCTCTCTCTCTCTCTCTCTCTCTCTCTCTCTCTCTCTCACTTAACATGTCAGGAATATTGATTTTAACTTTTTAATCTTTATTTTCCTTCACTCTATCTCATCTACTAATGTATTTATCCTCCGTTGATTAAATATTATAGTTATATATGTGTGTGTGTCTGTGTCTGTGTCTGCGTCTGTGTCTGTGTCTGTGTCTATGTCTGTGTTTAAATTACGTACACACTTACATCTTTCTCCTGTTGACTTGACAAAAAGATTTAACACAATTACCCAGTTTTGTGAGAGTCGGTTTAAGGGTCAGTATTTCTGTAACGAGGGGAAGGAAAACAGATATTAAATTACACCATAAAATACACCATTATCTTCTTTCCTCTTAATCCACGAAAGCAATATCACTTACCTGTTCTTCATTTTTCGCACCTGACGAAATAAAGCTTAAAAATACAAGATAAATATGCAATCTATATAAACTTAATGAATCCATCACACCTGGACGTATTAATTAGTTATATACCTGTCCCATTGCAAGTTTGTTCGTCCTTGTCACCTGATTTACCTGTAACTGTTAATTAGAGGACAGGTATTGGCTCCCTTACCTGCCTTACCTGCCTACCTCTTCACCGTGGGAGTTAAATTAATACTTGCTTATCTGATGTTACCTGATGGACATGTTCTTAAAAGGATTCCTATGTATTTCTGCTTTACCTAATTCCACGTTTATTCCTCCTATGGTATGTTTCCTCGTTTATCATCTCCTTCTTTCCCCTTCTATTCTTTATTTCATTTCCTCATCTCGTTTTTCCATCTTTTTTTCTATCTCTGAATTCATTTTGTTATATATATTTTTTTTCGTTCGTTCATCATATTTTCCTTTTCTCTTTCTTCTTCTTCCTCTTCCTTTCTTTACTGCCTTCACCATCCATCTCATTTATTTTACCTCACTTCTCATTTTCCTTTCCTTCCTCCAGTCTACATTATGGGTTTACACACACACGCACACGCACACACACACGCACACGCACACACACACACACACACACACACACACACACACACACACACACACACACACACACACACACACACACACTTCATTTAGCGTCCAAATGGCTCTTCAAAGTCTATAGATCCGCTCAAACTTA
>JAPQNM010000036.1:2042804-2045304 GCA_029783475.1 Metacarcinus magister
TATTCAAGATAATAAAAAAAAGCTTCCCACTGGATTATAGGATTTCAAAGATTGCTGTCTTTTTATCTCGACTCGATTCCCTTAAGTCTTCTTCATCAGTGGTGTTAGATTCTACGATTTGTTATTATTACTGTTGCTGGAGTCTTTTCTTTTTTTTAAGTGAGTTACCCGTTTGAAAGTTGTATTGGAGTAAATGAGAGATAGAGAGAGGGAAAGAAAGAGAGAGAGAGACACACACGCAAGAATTCCGTCACAAAAGCAAGAATATAAATGAATAAATAATTGAATTTATAAACAATACGATATACAGTAACAACAGAGAAAGAGAGAGAGAGAATCCTGGAATGAAATCAAGCAAGAAAATATATGAATAAATAATTGAATACATAAAACATACGAAATACAGTAACAACAACATCTAGTAACTGCTTCCATTGTCTTGTAAAGTTGGGAGCTGAACGTAACTTTCCTTTCTTTCTATAACACTGGGTTGGGTTGCCGGGAGGAGGGAAAGGCGGGCGGGGGAAGAAAAGGCGGTTATCTAGTATCTTGTTTTCTTTCGATCAGCGGTGCATAGAGGGAGGGGGGGGGGGGGGGAGCTACTGTATTTGAAGGTCTTTTAGTTGGAGCTCACGAAATAATGGTTGTGAGGCGAGTGTTGTCTTAAGTGATAGACCGCTTTCATTTCCTGTCTTGCTTGCTCTCTCTTTTTTATCTTTTTTTCATTACTGCGTTCCTTTTCCCTTTTCTTACTTGTTTTTCCTTCTTTTCCCTTCTTCATGCCTTCCCTTTATCCTGTTATTTACTTTACTTCTCCTTTCCTATTTCCTTACTTCCTCCTCCTCCCGCCAGAACTGTGTATAACTTTTTGTTGATATTATTTTTTTCTTTACAAAACCCAAAGTTGTACCTCGTCATCGTTTTATTAATTTTTCTTCTCATATTTATTCTTTATTTCTGTCCTTTTTTTTTTCTTGTTAAACACACAGAACACAACATTTTTTTTTCTTCTAAATCTTCAGCGATGTAATTTTTGTCTTCTTTATGTGTGTATTTTTGTTTTAAAGTCAATATTGTCGCCTTCCTTTCCTCCTCAACTTCTCTATTCCTTCCTTCCTCCTCCTCCTCCTCCTCCTCCTCCTCCTCCTCCTCCTCCTCCTCACATAAATGATGGTGATTCGTCGCTAAATGCCCACACGAGTTGCTGGTTGCCCTCATTTCCTCTCACAGGAAGGAGAGAAGAGCGACGTCCTTCCTCCTTCTGCTCCTCCTCCTTCCTCTCTTCCTCTTTCTCTTTCGTATCTTCCTCCTCCAATTTGAATTAATAGTTCCATCACTTCTGTTCGTAGGTGGTTTATCAAGACGAGGAGGAGGAGGAGGAGGAGGAGGAGGAGGAGGAGGAGGAGGAGGAGGAAGAGGAAGAGGAAGAGGAAGAGGAAGAGGAAGTATATATGAATAACTGTTTTTGGAGGAAAGTTAGAAGGAAGTTAGTTTTAAATCACATATATAAAAACTAACAATAATGATAATAATAATAATAATAATAATAATAATAATAATTCCACAGCAGCACTAATAACAATAATAAAAAAGAAATACACACATACATACACACACACACATACATACACACACACACACACACACACACACACACACACACACACACACACACACACACACACACACACACACACACACATACATACATACATACATACATACATACATACAAGCTAGAAAACTAAAGCAATCACATTCCTTAATTCAATAACACCATAACATAACATTTTCCTCTGAAGCGTGCGTACAAAAACACAGATTCACATTAAGTTCATTGCACCGTAAGAACCTGATTAACAAATAACAGTAATCATCCAGTCGAACATAAATAAAATTATAACATTATTTCACACTACTACAACTACTACTACTACTACTAATAATAATAATAATAATAAACCTTTTCTAATTGGTGAATCAGTTTCCTCATTTACACCAATCATGTTATAGGATTCAGAAATACTCTCCTTTCATTGGCTATCAGTGTTGCCAATCAGAATACGTGTCTCTTCACCGCCTTGCTAATCAGAGGTACAAGGGTTCGTGTCCCCTCGATCGATTAGGTGACAAAGGAGAGTAGAGTTGAGGTGCCTTTTCTGCCTCATCACCCCTCGCTCAGTCACATGAAGGGACGACTCTTTTATATTGTCTGCAGGTGATCAAAGAAAACGGAAAACAGGTGTAGAGAAAGTTTTTATCCCAATGATTGAAATATTACACCTCTATTGTTTTATTTCTTTTGTTCCTCTTTCTTTGATTTTACCTTCTCCGTGTTTCTTCTTCCTCTGTTTCTCTTCCTTCCTTCCTTCCTTCCTTCCTTCCTTCCTTACCCGTTATCTCCCTTCCATCTTCCTCTCTTCCCTCCTTTTCATGGATGAGGAAGGAAGGGGAGGAAGGCAAGGCTAGAGATTAATCATTGAGATAATTACTGAGGAGA
>JAPQNM010000036.1:2052804-2055028 GCA_029783475.1 Metacarcinus magister
TTTCCAATATCTCTAATAGCTTTCGAGAAAATGAGGAGGAAAGTCATGTTTTAAATAAATATATAGTTTCATTTTACTGCGTTTTTATTAGTTATAAAACAAATATTCTTAATGAAAGTTGTACAGTTTAATTAGGTCTATCAGATGCTGCAATGATATTTCCAATATCTCTAATAGCTTTCGTGAAAATGAGAAGGAAAGTCATGTTTATCATTAATATTTATTTTTATCATTATTATTTATTTTTATCATTAATATTTATTTTTATCATTAATATTTATTTTTATCAATATATATTTTTATCATTAATATTTATTTTTATCATTAATATTTATTTTTATCATTAATATTTATTTTTATCATTAATATATATTTTTATCATTAATATATATTTTTATCATTAATATTTATTTTTTATCATTAATATATATTTTTATCATTAATATATATTTTTTATCATTAATATTTATTTTTATCATTAATATTTATTTTTATCATTAATATATATTTTTATCATTAATATATATTTTTATCATTAATATATATTTTTATTATTAATATATATTTTTATCATTAATATATATTTTTATCATTAATATTTATTTTTATCATTAATATTTATTTTTTATCATTAATATATATTTTTATCATTAATATATATTTTTATCATTAATATATATTTTTATCATTAATATATATTTTTATCATTAATATTTATTTTTATCATTAATATTTATTATTATAATTATTAATATTTAATTACTCCAACAGCAACACTTCCTTAACATGTATTATTATTAATTTCAAAACCTTTAACTTCAATATAAGTTTTCGTGGATTTGTGATGAAAATGGATTCGTGAAATTTTTGGCCCTAAGATTTCCACCAGAATTTGAGTCCAAAATAGTTTAGTCATTTTACAAGTAAAGTATTAGTCCTACAACAAAGATGTATAGAAACAAAGTTGTTCAGCTTGACAAGTTCTATCTGATGGTCTCATCCGTTTGTAAATTACTCTTTTGGTTTAGGAGAAAAATGTAATTAAGTAGAAGTTTCGTGTAAAATACAAATATATCAATATCTCCATTAATTACATTCCAATTACATTCTAGTAAAGCTCAAAGGAACGGGCGTCTCCTGCTCTATATTTACTATTACGGATGTTTTTTACGTAAACCTCATACTTTTCGAGTTATTTTGAAAAACATGATTTCATGAAAAAAATCTAAGGTGACACCCTTGAAAATTTCGTGAAAAATTTCCACACCTCAGAATTTCATGAAAATTTGTACCTAAAGGTTTTCAGTCAAACTGAACACGAATCTGGACTCAGTTTCATCATTACTATAATATTAAACACTATATACATATGTGTGATACGCCTAAAACTATTTATTCTCTCTATTTATCTCTCTATCTCTATCACGCTCTCTCTCTCTCTCTCTCTCTCTCTCTCTCTCTCTCTCTCTCTCTCTCTCTCTCTCTCTCTCTCTCTCTCTCTCTCTCTCTCTCTCCCTCTCTCTCTCTCTCTCTCTCTCTCTCTCTCTCTCTCTCTCTCTCTCTCTCTCTCTCTCTCTCTCTTCAAACTCCTACAGCAAAATCATAATATTCTCCCCCTCCTCCCCCTCCTCCTCCTCCTCCTCCTCCTCCTCCTCCTCCTCCTCCTTTGTGTCTTCCTTCTTAAATAGTCTTCAGTGGACCAATTAGCGCCAATATTTATTTTTATCATTAATATTTATTTATATCATTAATATTTATTTTTATCATTAATATTTATTTTTATCATTAATATTTATTTATTTCATTAATATTTATTTTTATCATTATTATTTATTTTTATCACTAATATTTATTTTTATCATTAATATTTATTTTTATCATTAATATTTATTTTTATCATTAATATATATTTTTATCATTAATATATATTTTTATCATTAATATTTATTTTTATCATTAATATTTATTTTTTATCATTAATATATATTTTTATCATTAATATATATTTTTATCATTAATATTTATTTTTATCATTAATATTTATTTTTATCATTAATATTTATTTTTATCATTAATATATATTTTTATCATTAATATATATTTTTATCATTAATATTTATTTTTATCATTAATATTTATTTTTATCATTAATATTTATTTTTATCATTAATATATATTTTTATCATTAATATATATTTTTATCATTAATATTTATTTTATCATT
>JAPQNM010000036.1:2055128-2057628 GCA_029783475.1 Metacarcinus magister
AACCCATCCAAGGCCTAACAACAAACACAAATCAATAAAAAACAAAAACCCCACATCCCACAAACCACCCCCACCCCCCCCCCCACCTCCACCCCACAAAGCACACCCACAACCCACCCCCCACCCCCCCAAAAAAAAAACAAACACCACCCCCCCCACCCCAACAACAAACAACCTCCCACCCACCACCCACCACCACAACCTCACACCCCCCCCCACCCACCCATAAAACCAACCAAACCCAACACACAAAACAAACCAAACAACACAAAACAAAAACAAACCCCCCACAACCACCCCCAACCACCCCCCAAACCCGACCCCCACACCAACACCCCCCCAACAAACAACAACCCACACACCACACAACACACACAACCAAAAACACCCCACAAACACCCCACCCCCCCACCCCCAACCACACCCCCACCCCCCCACACCAACAAACAAAAAAAAACACACCCTAAACAGCCCCACCCCCTCCCCCGCCCAACCCACCAAACCCCACCCACCCACCCATACCACAGAACCACCCAACAACACCACACCACACAGAACACCACCCAACGCAACCCCACACACCACCCACCCCACCCCCCCCACCACCACCCCCACCCCCACCACACCCCCCCACCCCAACCACCCCCACACCACACACACCCCCACACACCACCCCCCCACCCCACAACCACACAAACCCACCCTCCACCACACACCACCAACACCACCAAACACACACCCACACACCCCCACCCACACCACACACCACACACCACCCCCACCACCAAACACCCACACACCACCCACCCCACACCCCCAACCACACCCACCCACACACACACAACCACACCCACCCCACCCACAACACCCACCACACCCCAACCCCCAACCAACCCCACCACCACCCCCCACCCCACCCCACCCCACCCCACCCACCCCACACCCCACCCCACCCCACCACCCCACCCCACACCCCCCCACCCCACCCCCACCCACCCCCCCCCCACCCCACCCCACCCCCCCCCCACCCCACCCCACCCCCCCCACCCCACCCCACCCCACCCCACCCCACCCCACCCCACCCCACCCCACCCCACCCCCCCCCCCACCCCACCCCACCCCACACCCCACCCCCCCACCCCACCACCCCACCCCACCCCACCCCACCCCCCCCCCCCCACCCCACCCCACCCCACCCCCCCCCCACCCCACCCCACCCCACCCCACACCCACCCCACCCCACCCCACCCCCCACCCCACCCCACCCCACCCCACCCCACCCCACCCCACCCCACCCCACCCCCCCCCCACCCCACCCCACACCCCACCCCACCCCACCCCACCCCACCCCACCCCCCCCCCACCCCACCCCCCCCCCCCCCACCCCACCCCACCCCACCCCACCCCACCCCACCCCACCCCACACCCCACCCCCCCCCCCCACCCCACCCCACCCCACCCCACCCCACCCCACCCCACCCCACCCCCCCCCCCACACCCCACCCCACCCCACACCCCCCCCCCCACCCCACACCCCACCCCCCCCACACCCCACCCCACCCCCACACCCCACACCCCCCCCACCCCACACACACCCCACCCCACCCCCCCCACACCCCACCCCCCACACCCCACCCCACCCCCACCCCACCCCACCCCCACCCCACACCCCCCCCCCCCCCCCACCCTCCCCCCCCCCCACCTCCCCCCCCCCCCCCCCCCGCAGCACCCCCCCCCCCCGCCCCACATCCCCCCCCCCCCACCCCCCCTCCCCGCCCCCCCCCCCCTCCCCACCCACCCCCCCCCCCCCCCCCCCCGCCATACCCCCCCCCCCCCCCCCCCCCCCTCCCCCCCCCTCCACACCTGAGACCAAGAAGCTAATCGTAGGCATAGACTGTACCCACTCCCCCCCCCCCCCCCCCCCCCCCCCCGCCCACCCCCCCCACCCCCCCCCCCCCCCCCCCCCCCAACCCCCCCCCCCCCCCCCCCCCCCCCCCCCCCCCCACCACTCCCCCCCCCCCTCACCACATCCCCCCCCACCACCTCTCCCCCCCCCCCACCCCCTCACCCCATCCCGTCCCCCACCCCCTAACCAACCCACAGCCCAACATTTTTAACCCTGTTCCCTCCACGCCTTCTTCTCCCTTTTTTTTCCATTTTTCCTCTTCAGATTTTTTCTCTCTCTCTCAAGTCAACGAGAGAGAAGAGAGAGAGAGAGAGAGAGAGAGAGAGAGGAGAGAGAGAGAGAGAGAGAGAGAGAGAGAGAGGAGAGAGACGAGAGAGAGAGAGAGAGAGAAGAGTTAACCAGTGACGTGTTGCCTAATTAATATGATAGTCAGCTGTCCACCATCACCACTAATAATAATAATAATAATAATAATGATAATAATAATAATGATGAAATAATAATAATAATAATAATAATAATAATAATAATAATAATAATACATCATCTAATTAACTTGTTCCTCAATTTATTTACGCTCCAGAATTTTCATAT
>JAPQNM010000036.1:2065128-2067628 GCA_029783475.1 Metacarcinus magister
AAGGGAAAGAAGTTGGCCGGAGAGAGGAAGTTGCGTGTCTTTTTTTTTCAGTAACTTGAGGAGAGAAAGGAAGGAAGGAAGGAAGGAAGGAAGGAAGGAAGGTGAGAAAGAGAGGAAGAGGAGAGGAGGAGGAAGGAAAGAAGAGTAAAGATAGGATAAAATTATACTATATTAAAGAAAATGAGATGTGGGGATCAAGGAAGGAAGGGAAGACTAAAAAAAAAAGAAGAAAAAAAAAAAAACTCCATAATTCTATCACTCTTTAGGGATGAAAAATTTCCTTCAACAACAACATCAACAACAACAAAAACAACATGAGATTTAAGGGATTACTGTCTCATTTTTTCCCCTGTCTTTATTTTCCCTTTGAGAGCCTGATATCGTCACTCAATCTTGCCAGGAAAACGAAAAGGGATAGAAATTTATGAGAAAAGTGAAGGAACTGAATTGACGAAGAGAGAAAAGTTATACAAAACGGAAAAGCTATAAGAGTGATCAGATTATTTTTCTTTCCCTTTCCATCTCACTCTCTCTCTCTTAGTTTCGTTCCTTTCGCTGCGAGAGATTTTTTTTTCTTTTAATATATCTGAGTGATGTGTTTTTCGTGGTTAGTGAGCGTCTGGCTAACGAGGGAGCCACACACACACGCTCGTCCTTGTGTGGTTTTGTCAACTGATAAAAGTAATGTGAGAGAGAGTGAAAAGCTGATGATGATGCTTGATGAATCCACAGCTGAGAGAAAAATTAAAGAGAGAAATAAGAGAGAGAGACTTCAAACGTATAATCCTAGAAACTATTACAATTTAACATTAAGAAATTATTAATAAGACATAATTACCATTACTAATAATAAAAAAATCGTAGTTATACAAGAAATACACCCACACACCCCCCAAAAAATAATTCCATACACTATACACTTCATAACTCCAAATCTTCATACATCACACTTGCATTACACATGAATAATGCAGGACACGAGACTCCTCCTTCATGTTATTCAATGTAGAAACACAACCTCACCTTGTCCTGTGTCCACAACTCAAGACAAATCACAAGGCAGCGGTCAGGTCATGTTATCTGTTGGTGTGAACTATGCAAGGGAGGGAGGGAGGAAAGGAGGAAGGGAGGAAAGGGAGGAAGGGAGGAAAGGAGGAAGAAGGGAGAGAAGGGAGAGGGAGGAAGGGGATGCGAAGGAAGGATGAAGAGAGGAAGGGAAAGAAGATGGGAAGGAGGAAAGGATGAAGGGAGGAAGAGGGAAGGAAGGGAAAGGAGGAAGGGAAAGGGGGAAAGGAAAATAAATGAGGGACAAAGAGAGAGGGTGGAAGAGAGACAAGGAGAGAGAAAGATGGAGGAACAGGAGAGAGGGAAGGGAGGAAAGGAGGGAAGGAAAACAGAGATGGAGGTAGGGATGGGAAGGAGGGATGAATACGAGGAGAGGGAGAGAGGGAGGGAGGGAGAGGAGGAGGAATTATAGGTGTCCAATTACCTATGTTAATTAATGTCCCTCACCTCCCCTGCCACCACCACCACCACCACCACCACCACCACCACCACCACCACCACCACCACCACCACCTCCTCTCCCCTTAAAAGTAGTAGAAAACTTTACAAAAATAAGTAAAAAAAGAAAGTGAGTCAGTCAGTCAAATAATTAAATATATAAAGAATGAAACTTATCTTCTTCACACACATTATAATTCTTTTCTTAATTCAAAATGTTGATTAGAGAGAGAAAAAAAACAATAGACAGACTACTAAATGTTATATATATTAAATAATGTTCATGAAATCCCCTCATTCCCTTCCTTCCTTCCCTTCACTCACTGGAAAAAAAATAAAATAAAAAATGGGACAGAATAAATCACAAACATTTCCTTCCCTCATTACTTTCTCATCCTTACACAACCATATATATATTTTTCCTTCCTCAACACCATTAGTATTCTCTCACTTTCTAAAGATACATAGTCTTCTTGTACTTTCTGTAGCGTCTCTGTATTATGAAATGCAAGAAAGATACATAAAAATATATTAAAAAATCCTGTTTGTGTAATATTTAATGAACTTTCTCTACGCAGCTTAGGGAAATTATATATTAAAGTTATTTCCTTGCTTTAATTTACCACGACTATCTCTCTTTTTGTAATACTAGAGAGAGAGAGAGAAAGAGAGAGCAAGAGAGAGAAAGATAGTGAAATATTTTGAGGTAATCCAGTCATTTAATATTTTTGTTCATAACTTTAGAGAAAATAATACTCTCTCACTTTCTTTCTTTTCTCTTCGCTTCCTTCCTTTCTTACTTTCTTTCTTTGTCTTAACTGGAACTAAACTTTTCAAAACACAACGTGGTTTCTTGGCAATCACTTAACTCTCTCTCTCTCTCTCTCTCTCTCTCTCTCTCTCTCTCTCTCTCTCTCTCTCTCTCTCTCTCTCTCTCTCTCTCAACGTCGACAAACAAGCCGTGATGGAGGGAGGGAATAATGGAGGGAGAGAAAGA
>JAPQNM010000036.1:2070128-2072628 GCA_029783475.1 Metacarcinus magister
TACACAATGATTAATTAATGTCTGTCTGTCACGGTGGGAGAGGAAAAAATATCATAGTAATTTATTGTTGTAGTTTAAGAAGCTTTTATACATTTATTGATAGCTAGCGGCAGTAAGGAAGAGGAAGAGGAAGAGGAGGAGGAGTAGTAGTAGATTATGAAATATTATATTACCATTTCAAGAGGCAATCAAATAGGAGAGGGAGAGAGTAGAGGAAACAAAAAATAATACAGTACGATAAAATTGCAAAGGATAGAAAAAATTTTGCTAAAGTACCAATATTGGGACATCAGAAAGAGTCATTTGTATGTTGTTAGGAGTCAGAATCTGGGTTTATAAGTGAGCAAAAAATGTCCTTAGTACCTTTTAGTATGGCAGGTCAGCTTAAAAGTGGAGGAAGAGGAGCTTAAGAGGGTGTCACTGTTATGTAGGAAGGAGGAGGAGGAGGAGGAAGAGGAGGATTAAGGAGAAATAAGGACAAGGGAAAGGAGAGGAAAAGAAAAGGAAGGAAAGAATATTGAAATTTGAATAGGAGGAAGGAGAGGAGAGATAAAAATGAAAGGGAAGGGATAGGGATGAGAAGTAAGAAGAAGGGATAGGGAGAAAAGGGAAGGGAGAGGGAGAGGGGAAAAGGGAGAGGGCTGAATGCCACATCTGGTGTAGGAAACTTGGGATAACTTACTCTTTCCCTCACTTTCCCTCACTTCCCCTTCACCCTAACACCCTTGCACTTCCTCTAATGGGACCTGATCCTCTTCCCTTCCCCTCCCCCTCTCCCCTTACTCTTCCCTTCCCCTCTTTCCCCTCTCCAGTTTACTTTTTTATTGTTTATTTTTATTACAAGTTTCCTTCTTCTTCATCCTTCTATAATTCTTCTATTCATCCTTTAATCTAAATTCTTCTTATTCCTCCTTTTTAATCTCTTATTCTTTTTATGCCTATCTCTATCTTTATCCATTTTCTTTGGTGTCTATTATGTATTGTATCATCACTCTCTCCCCTCTCACCTTCCCTCTCCCCCCCCTCCCCCTCCCCCTTGGTCCCAGGTAGAGGGGCACACAATCACCCACACACCTGCCGTTTTTTCCTCTCGTTCACCTGAAACTGATGCTAGGTAATCAAGCGCCATTTCTTACAGGTGTTTCCCCCCCCCCTTACTGTTTCTGTTTCCCCTTTGATTCCTTTACTTCTGTTGCGTTCCTTTGGAGGAGGAGGAGGAGGAGGAGGAGGAGGAGGAGGAGGAGGAGGAGGAGGAGGTAAAGCAAGAGTAACAGATGCAACGGGGATGACTGAAGCTTATTGGCCTGAAGCTGACGTAGGGGAGAGAGAGAGAGAGAGAGAGAGAGAGAGAGAGAGAGAGAGAGAGAGAGAGAGAGAGAGAGAGAGAGAGAGAGAGAGAGAGAGAGAGAGAGAGAGAGAGCATACACGTACGTACCTACTCGCTCGAAGGACTAAACCGGTAATTAAGTTTTTTTTAATTAAAGTTCACGTTAAGGCATCTCAACCCCTTAATGGCGGGTTAATGGCGCGTCACTCAGCCTCAGCCAATCACAAGCCAGGTTTTTTCCCGCCATCCAACCTCCTCTTCTCTGATTGGTCGACAGAGAAAGGTTATTGCAAGGAGTAAAAAATTGGTGACTGGTTTTTTTACTTTATTTTTTTATTAGTTTTTTTTGTGATTTAGTGATTGAAGGAAAATTTTGGTTTGTAATGAATTTTTTTGTCATGTTCTTTTCAAACGTTTATGTAATTGTGAAAAATCTAATATTACTATTTTTTTAACGCAAATTTAGTCATTATGTTATAACTTTTGAGCTGAATATATATTTCTTTCAAAAAAATCAAACAATTTATGCATTTAAGACAAATCTGATGTATTATTAATCAATGTATTTATTTCTTAGTTAATTAGAAATGAAAAAAAATATATATAACAGAATCAAAATCAGATCACATATATATTATTTTACGACAACCACGAAGATAAAACAAAAACTATTAAAGAAAACTGTAATCATTTTTCGGATGACTATTCAAAATTCTCTCCAGTTTTCCTTCAAAATATTCCTCCATATCTCCCCTGCGTCCATTTCCACGTTTCCTCCCTCCCTCCCTCCCTCCCTCCCTCCCTCTCCCTCTCTCTTGATGGTGTCAGACAGGAGTCAGAGATAACGAGACCCCCATTTGAGAGAGAGAGAGAGAGAGAGAGAGAGAGAGAGAGAGAGAGAGAGAGAGAGAGAGAGAGAGAGAGAGAGAGAGAGAGAGAGAGAGAGAGAGAGAGAGAATTAAACCCTAGTAACACAGTATTAGCCTCAACAGAAAACGGAATGTGAAAAACCAAATACAATCGAAAAAATCAAAATAAATAAATAAAAAAACTGAATAGCATAAATACAAAAGTGAAACAATTGAACAAATAAAAATAAATTAATGTGAGCTTGAAATAAAGTCTTTCTGGGGGAAATTTTGCAAAGTGGAAATATAATTCAATTTATGACAT
>JAPQNM010000036.1:2075128-2077628 GCA_029783475.1 Metacarcinus magister
GAGTAGGAGGAAAAGAGAGGAGGGATAAGAAGGAAGGAGGGATAGGAGGGATAGGAGGGAAGGAGGGAAGGAGGGAGAGAGATAGAGGAAAGGAAGTTCATTTCGAGAATTTTAACCTCGTAATATGAAGGTCAGTCTTCAGCACCGAACTTTGTGAAGAGGAGGAGGAGGAGGAGGAGGAGGAGGAGGAGGAGGAGGAGGAGGAGGAGGAGGAGGAGGAGGAGGAGGAGGAGGAAGGGAAGTAGGAGAGGAAACATCTGGCTTGTTGGGAAAAAAGCGTTACGTAGAAGCAGAGAGAGAGAGAGAGAGAGAGAGAGAGAGAGAGAGAGAGAGAGAGAGAGAGAGAGAGAGAGAGAGAGAGAGAGAGAGAGAGAGAGACTACATCATACACACAATACAAAACATCAAAATATCAAGTTTCACTCAAATAAAATAGAAAAATACACGAAAAAAGTCGAATAAACACAACACACACACAAAAAAAACTATAGATGTTGAAACCTCGGACAACCTGAACCACAAACAAACAAGTGAGCATCGATAAGCATACAAATAAAGGTTTTCAATCCTATATAAGGGGATTCCAATCTTCCTTTATGTGTTGTGTCTTTTTCCTTGTGTCATTTATCTTCTCCCTCGGGTCAACCTTCTCAGGAAATGAAGCGGAAATGAAAGAAAAGATAAAGAATGTGTAAATATTATTCTCTCTCTCTCTCTCTCTCTCTCTCTCTCTCTCTCTCTCTCTCTCTCTCTCTCTCTCTCTCTCTCTTTATGATGTGTTTTCATTATCTATACACGACCCAATTTTTTTTCCCGTCTACGTTATGGCGCTGTAGAAAGTAAACGAGAGATAGTGGTTTATTTATTTTCTGAAATGCAATCTCTTGTATATATATATTTTTTTCACTACATTCTAGGAACACTTATTTATTTTTTTTCTTAATGGAGGGAGGCTGGTTTAGATTTTATTATTATTATTTATTTTTATTTACGAAGAACACTTGAATTTATTATGGATATTTTTTTTAGTTTTTTTTTATTTATTTATTTTTTTTGGTTAACGGTAAAAGGGGGGGGTTGGGAAGGGAAGGGAGCGCCGCGCCTTACGGTGGAATGGTTTGCACCAACGTGTATTGCGACTCGGAACGGTTTTCCAAAATACATTCTTCCCTTTTACCTGTCTCTCTTTTTATATTTATTTTCTTTACGCTATCTTTTTTTTTTTTTAGAGAGAGAGAGAGAGAGAGATTATTTTTTACCAAGCGTGGAACATTTTGCGGTTTCACAACACAAAAACTGCATTTCATCCCTGTAATCTCTCTCTTTTGTTTTTCTCTATCTATCTATCTATCGATCTACTATCCATCCATCACTTAATATATCTATGTATGTATCAAACAATCTATTAATCTATCAATCTATATATCCATTTATCTAACCATCAATCTATATATCTATCTATCTACCTTCCCACAAGCTTTACTAACTAACCAATCAACTCAACCCATTCTCTCTCTCACTCTCCTGTTCTTTCTCCTCCCGCAGCGCCGACGGTAACTACGAGGTGACACTCATGACGAAGGCAACACTCAAGTACACAGGCGAGGTGGTGTGGCGGCCTCCAGCCATCTACAAGTCCTCGTGTGAGATAGATGTTGAGTGGTTTCCTTTCGACGAACAATCTTGCAACATGAAATTTGGATCCTGGACTTACGATGGATTTCAAGTAAGTAGTAGTAGTAGTAGTAGTAGTAGTAGTAGTAGTTGTAGTAGTAGTAGTAGTTGTAGTAGTAGTAGTAGTAGTAGTAGTAGTGGTTAATGTATTGTCAGTAAGTAAGAGTAATTGTATATGAATAATAGTAATTGAAATAGTTGCAGTAGTAATATATAATAATAGTAGAAAGAAGAAGAAGAGGAGGAGGAGGAGGAGGAAGAAAAATATCATGAGAACCAAACTGACATAAAGAAACAAAAATTAGAGGAAGAAAAAAAAACAAAGAGAGAAAAGACATGAATGACAAATGAGAACATAGAACGCGTGAAGGGAAGGAAGAAGGGAGGGAGGGAAGGAGGGAGTAAAGGAGGGAATGAGAGAGTGAAGGAGGGGGAGGTAGGGAGGGAAGGGGTGATGGAAGGGGAGGTAGAGAGAGATAGGGAGGTAGGAAACGTGACCTGGCAGCTAGTAAGGTCTGATAATGAGTATGAGCAGACTCCTGATGTGGCGAGGGACGAGGGGGGGGGGACGCCGCGCCAGGCTATTGAAAGGGGAATCGAAAGCTAATATAGGGAATCCAATACTCTTAAAGATGATCCAACCCTTTGATGTATGATCGAAGCCTAACTTAACCTAACTTAACTTAACTTAACCTAACCAAACCAAACCTAGTCTAACCTAACCTAACTTAACCTAATAATTTGATATGCTATGATGGTTCAAGATTTTTACTAAGATCATTATTTAAACTTGATAAATAATAAGATAAATAACTGAATTCTTTTA
>JAPQNM010000036.1:2082628-2102628 GCA_029783475.1 Metacarcinus magister
CAACATCGTGGAAATGGGGATTGACCTTCGGGAATTCTATGCATCAGTCGAGTGGGATATTTTGGAAGTCCCAGCCAGGAGGAACCAGGAATATATACCAGATTTACCTGAGCCCTATCCAGGTACACCCCAGCCCCCCTACCCCCCCTCACCTGCCCCATTAACACCCCTAATTGCCTCCTATAGTCTAATTAGTGAGTAGCTTGAAATTTTTGTAATGGATTAGTTAGTGGAAATGTTTACTAATATTGGTGCATAGATATGTTTTTTTATTTTTTTTTATTTATAACTAATGTTTGGGATAAGAACGTTGGGTTACAGAAGAAGGAAGAGGAGGAGGAGGAAGAGGAGGAGGAGGAAGAGAAGAAGATAAGAGGAGGAGGAGGAGGAGTATCACACTGTACCAAAATCAATACTAACTCAGGTTTACCACTAGACGTACATCTCAACGGAGGACAGGAGGAGGAGGAGGAGGAGGAGGAGGAGGAGGAGGAGGAGGAGGAGGAGGAGGAGGAGGAGGAGGAGGAGGAGGAGGAGGGAAGGGAAGGAATGAATGACAGTTCTCATTTTTTCCCTTTTCGTGCAGCCCAAATATTTCTTCTCCAATATCGCCTTTTAAATATCTTGACTTTTCCCCCTCACTTCCCCTCTTTCCCTCCCTCCTTCCCCGTCTCTTTAATTTCCTTCACCACACCTTCCACCTAATTCCACCGCCAGGTATATCAATTAACCTTGGATGGCTGTAATTAATCTACCTGTCCTTCTTTTCAGCGTACCCAATTAAGTCGTTCTCTCTTTTGCTAATTAATATTTTACCTGTTGCCCACACATCACACCTGCTCCCGCCATTAACCAATTTGATGGAGGTGATTCTAATCTCTACTAATTAAGAACCTTTTTGAGACTTACCTGAATAATTTGAAGAGTCACCTTAGTCGTGTTACCTGTGGCAGAGAAATGGAAATTAGTCAGGGGAAATTATTATCAAAATGACGGAAGTGTGACAGGTGCGCAAGAATCTGTTTACCTGTTAATTCAATATTCAAATGAGCTTATTTACCTTGACACGAGAGGCAGAGAGAGGTAAATATGAACTTACATTTATATATTTATCATGACATTTTTCAAGGATGACCTGGTGTGCCCTCTCTCTCTCTCTCTCTCTCTCTCTCTCTCTCTCTCTCTCTCTCTCTCTCTCTCTCTCTCAATTTCCTTTCGGCAGACAAGTTTCCATGGACCAGAAACTTTCCAAACTATACTTCCAAGCAGCACGCACACACGCACACACACACACGTACGCACACACACACCCACACGCACACGTACACGCCTGCCTTCTGCCTTCCCACCACCTTGCAGAACTAGGCTAAATGAACTTGTATTTACACATGACTTCCTATATAAAGGACTCTGGCTGCCTTATTTCCTTTAATTCAGATGTTAGAAAGTCCTCTTGCAAATTTTTATGCTCTCTCTCTCTCTCTCTCTCTCTCTCTCTCTCTCTCTCTCTCTCTCTCTCTCTCTCTCTCTCTCTCTCTCTCTCTCTCTCTCAATTATTCATTACATATTTCAAGTCTTCCTTAAATTTTGTTTCCTTTTTTCCTATTTTCCTCACTCCAGTAATGAAGTTAATATAATTTCTATATTTATTATTTTTAAAACTTGCAATCAATCCCTGACACTTATATATATTTTGAATTATGAATTATAAAGTTTTAAAAAAGTTTCCGTTTTCTTTATTTTCATCTAAGTTTTCTTACACACATTCACGTAAATCAGTATCTATTATTATTATTATTATTATTATTATTATTATTATTATTATTATTATTATTATTATCATTGGTGTTAGAATACTTATGTCTCTTCAGTTGAGGTCTACATCCTATCTTCCGTTTTCTATAGAATTGCGAAGTCGACCCTACAAATCCAATTTCACGGCCGGTTACAAATGGTAGATAACAATACCAGCAGCTCTCTCTCTCTCTCTCTCTCTCTCTCTCTCTCTCTCTCTCTCTCTCTCTCTCTCTCTCTCTCTCTCTCTCTCTCTCTCTCTGGATCCGTAAATTGTTCGGATAACTGAGAAACTAATCCGGAAGTATTCAGATTCGGATACGAGGATTAGTCACAAGCAGTGGGTGTGATTTGTTGTGTTAATGGGGGAGGGGGGGGGCGGGCTTACTGTCCCCATTAATTTACGTACTGCTGGGTATGTGATGAATGATTGGGGGAGAGGAGGAGGAGGAGGAGGAGGAGGAGGAGGAGAAAGAGGAGGAGGAGGAGGACTGTTCTTGAGAGTTATTGCACTACTTGTATTTCTCTCTCTCTCTCTCTCTCTCTCTCTCTCTCTCTCTCTCTCTCTCTCTCTCTCTCTCTCTCTCTCTCTCCCAGTAATTCTTCCCACACTCCCTTCACCCCTCCTTTATCTTCCTTCCCTCCTTCCCCCTTCCTTCCACGTCACCTGTTCCTTCCACAAACTTCTCTCTCTCTCTCTCTCTCTCTCTCTCTCTCTCTCTCTCTCTCTCTCTCTCTCTCTCTCTCTCTCTCTCTTTCACGCTTTCCTTCACTTTCTCACGCTCGGCAAACTAATCTTCACTTTCCCTCTTTCCTCCCTTCCTTTCCCCTCTTTCCTTTTTCCTCTCTCTGGTTTCCATCTTCCATTTTGCTTTTCATAATAATGTCAATGTTCACGGTTCATAAATCTTTTACATTTTATCTTCTTTTATGCTTTATCTTTTCCTCCCTTCCTTCGCTAACCTAACTTAACCTAATATAACATACCATGCATATACCTAACCTAAGCTAACTAACCTAACCTAACCTAACCTAACATACCATATATACACCTAACCTAACCTAACCTAACTAACCTAACCTAACCTAACCTAACCTAACCTAACCTAACCTAACCTAACCTAACCTAACCTAACCTTACCTAACCAAACCAAACCAAACTAAACCATAACCAAAACTAACCTAACATACCATATACATACCTAACCTAACCTTACCTAACCTAACCAAACCAAAACAAACCTAACATACCATATAAATACCTAACCTAACCTAAGCTAACCTAACTAAACCAAACCAAACCAAACCTAACCTATCACTCTCCCTAACCCTTAACTAACTCTTGGTCCTTCGGCAGATATCACCTTCAACTTGACTATGAGGCGCAAGACACTCTTCTACACCGTCAACCTCATCATCCCGTGTGTGGGCATCTCCTTCCTTACTGTACTGGTCTTCTACTTGCCTTCAGACTCCGGCGAGAAGGTGACAGTGTGGAAAGTGAAAGGAGAATGAAGGAGGATGAAGGAGGAAAGAAATTAACACATAAATGGGATAAGAAAGGTCAAAGAGGAAGAGAATGAAAGTATATAAAGGGGAAGAAAAGGTTAAGGAAATAAATGAGAACAGATACAGGGAAGAAAAGGTTAAGGGAAATAAATGTAACACATAGAAAGGGGAAAAAATGTTAGGAAATACATGAAAACACAGAGAAAAGGGGAACAAAAAGATGGAGGAGGAAATAAAGGAAAAATATATAGGATGAAATGAGATGAAATGGATGTGTAGGTTAATTAAAGGAGGGAATAACGGTGATAGGAAGCAAGGAAATGTTAGGTAATAGATGAAAGAATAGAATAGAGTGAGGTAGGAAAGTAAGGTGAAAATAGATATATAGTAAATCAGATTTTTATATATTTTCGTTAACTTGAATAGATAAATAGATTGATAGATAGTGGTGGTGGTGGTGGTGGTGGTGGTGGGTAGAGTGACAAATAACACAACAACAACAACAACAAGACACTAACACATAAATATATATATACAAAAACAATGAAAAAAAACAAATAAAATCAATAATATTTACCACCACCACCATCACCACTTCACGCAATTAATTCAGTGATCAAAACCAAAACGATATATTTGCAAACATAAATTCCACTAATTTTTCCTTTTCCCGTTAAAATAAATGACACAAAAACACGATACTAATAAATGAAATAAAATGGTGTGACATACTGGAGGGGGGGGAGGGAGAGGGGGAGGGGGAGGGGGAGGGGGGAGGGATAACGGGGAGGGAGGGAAGAGGGGGGAGACAGATGGAAATGAGGATGAGAAGAGGAAGGGAGGGAGGTAAGGGGGAGAGGTAGGGGGAAGAGGTGAAGGGGAGAGGAAGGGGAGAGAGGTGAGGGGAAGGAAGAGAGGTAAGGGGTAGAGGAAGGGAGAGGAAGGGAGGGGAAGGAGAGGGGAAACAGGTGTTGGGTGTAGGTAGCATGCAATGACCTGTTACCTGACACACCTGGACACACCGGATTAATTAGCGTGAGAGAGAGAGAGAGAGAGAGAGAGGAGAGAGAGAGAGAGAGAGAGAGAGAGAGAGAGAGAGAGAGAGAGAGAGAGAGAGAGAGAGAGAGAGAGAGAGAGTGTGTGAGTGTGTGTGTGTGTGTGTGTGTTGAATACATATACAGGACTTTTTTTTCGCTTTCAACATAACGTATAAACTTTAATATAAATTCCCTGTCAGCTTAACTTTCTTTTTTCTTTCTTTCTTTTTTTTTTATCAACTTTCTCCTTCAATACCTGAGTTCTGGCTATAATATTACCCTCGTTAGTGAGTTTGTTAGTGTGTGTGTGTGTGTGTGTGTGTGTGTGTGTGTGTGTGTGTGTGTGTGTGTGTGTGTGTGTGTGTGTGTGTGTGTGTGTTTCTTTGTCCCTTTTCACAAATAGGTTAAGTCATGTTTACTTTTTGATATTTTTTTTCCGTTTGTAAGAAAGTAATTGAGTTTCAAGCTTCCTTTTACTCTCTACTGTAAAGACGAACAAAGGACCTTGTGTGTGTGTGTGTGTGTGTGTGTGTGTGTGTGTGTGTGTGTGTGTGTGTGTGTGTGTGTGTGTGTGTGTGTGGCAGGCTGTCTAAAATTGGTGGATTATGAGTTATGTTTATGAGAGAGAGAGAGAGAGAAACCCCCCAAAATTAATTAGTCATTAGTCCAATAACCTGTCAGTCAGTCCAGGTAATTGCGTTCTCATTAACAGGTAAAAGAGAAAGATGAAAACAAAAATATTGATGAGGTATCTTTTAGAGAACGATTGGACAGACCTGAGTGATTAGAAACCCAATAATGTATTTAAACCTAATTAGACTCAGGAACCCAGGCAGTGATTGGATTAAGGAATGGGGGAGGGAGGGGGGGGAGGGGGAGGAGGAGTTGAAGGAGGAAGGAAAGGAGGAGGGGAAAGAGGAGGGGAAGTGTAGGAGGCAGGAAGGGTTAGGAAGCAAAGAAACCTGACTGAGGGTAAGAGAGGAGGGGAAAGGATGGCAAGGAGATTTGAGGGGAAAAACAGAGGGAGAGAGGCATGAGGGAAATGAGTTAGCTGGAAATATATAGAGGAGGTTAGTTGAGCTGAGAGGACAAGGGGAGGCAGGAAAAAAGAGGAAGTGTTTTTAGAAAGGACAGAGGGAATTAGGGGGGAAGGAAAACATAAATAAGTAAATGGATAGAGTGGGGGAAAAATAGGCGAGGGGAAGGTGGATAAAATAATGGAAAGGGAAGTGGAGGAAGCGATGAACGAAGGGGAGAGAGAAAAAATATATGTGGAACTGGAGAAGGAAAAGAGAAGAAAACGGTAGGGTGATGGAACGGAGGAAGAGGAAGAGGAAGAGGAAGAAGGAAGGAGACCAAATAAAGAATAAAGGAAAGGGTCTTGGGAGGGAAGGAGAAAGGAAAACTAGAAGAAGAAAAAAAAACGAGAAGGAAAGATGGAAGGAGGGAAACTTTTTTTAACCTAATTTATTTTTTCAATACCAAAAGGAAACATTATTTTTTTTCCCACACATTTTTTGATCTCAGGTAATCGGTTAATTAATATAACACCTGTGAACCGGTTAATACTGTTACTGCTAATGGTCCTTAAATGGTTACTCTAAATAGGTCAGCGAGAAAACTCAATAGATAAATAGTATTATGTTATCATCTTAACACTTGGTTCACATGATTTATGGTGAAATACTAGTAATCCAACAGGCAAAGAAAAATGTAACAAACGGTAGGTATGTACAACCATCCAGCACACCGAGGGAAAACAACATCAGTAAACATCACCTCCCACACCACGAGGAGAAAATACACACTACCCAAACACTAATTAAAGACACCAACCCTACACACGCACCGCTATCAAGGCTGACCAACAACAACACAAGCAAGGAAAAGCAAAACCCACGCCTAGCATCACTACCGTAACATAGATTGACTCTTTCAAACACAAAACGTAAATGAATGAGGAAAATACTTACAAATCAGCGATCAAGGCCAACCAGCGTCAATAAATCCTCTCCAGACACACCACCACACTCCCTTACAAGTCCAAGGCTGGCTCACTTCTACTCGTCTCTCGTGGCAGGGAACATTTTCAGTTGGATCGGGTCGGAAGGGTTCATGAAGCTCCGAGAAGGCGTGTATGAAGCCTCGAGCGGGTGAGGTGAGTTGCCGGTCGTGCCTATCTCACCCTCCTGCAGTGAGAGTAACAGCGAGGTATTTACAATGCCGTGCACATCACAACACAAACAACACATCGATTATCACCTATGCAACGAGAAATTTTCATGTATTACTTGTGCTTCATATTTGTGGCACATGTCATGATAATACAATGAATGAGTTATGATGTTTATGCATTGTTCTCATGCACGGGAATGATGTATAGACAATATGATAGTTGTAAGGCCTCATCCTGTATTAATTTCCCCTCTTTCCCCTCTTTCAATACGCCTCACCCTTCCATAACCTCATAACTCACTCACAAACTCATTTATTTACAGCCGTTAATAATTTCTACATGTAATTATGGTGATTAATAATATCTTCCATTTTTTACAGATCAACATTGGTGCTTACTGATGCTATTAACACTAATATTAACTAGTTCTATGCATGTGTTTTTTTCCAGCAACTAATATTTACCTGTAAGAGCCTAACGACCTTAACTTTGCAGGTAAAGCATCACTGTTCTGTCCCTCACCTGTGCTCACCTGTATTCTCACCTGTACTGTACTACTCTCACTTATGTTTAAAGCTCACCACTAACTCTGTTCTCCTGAGCACTCAAAGCTCACTAAAATCCCGCTGCCTGGCGTATGATGGGGCTTCAGAGAGCTGCCTTTGGGGTGACCCTGGGTTAGATACATACAAGCAAACACAAACGCCAAAATATTCACACACACATCCACGTACATACATACACACATACACCTAAGCTCCCTTCCTCCACTAACACAGGACTCAAGTGGGATTGGTGCACCAGGTAACCAATCAGCAGGAAGGGAGAGCAGACATTTTCATTCCCTACCTGAATTCATGACGAAACCACGCCCACCTCCCCTCCCCTCCCCTCCCCTTCCCCTTGTCGTTCCCCTCACCCTTCCCCTCACCCTTCCCCTCCCTCTCCCCTCCTTCCCTCAGTCCGCCATCGCTGCTCATGACATCAATACTATTCTTAGTCAAACAATCCTATGCGTGTTCACCCTAATACCGTTTTCTACAATTTATTACAGTTTTTCCTCATGCACAAACTAAGGAGATTAATGGTATTGTAACCCCTATAATTCTGCTTGGCTTGCTTGTAGTCTAAATTAATCTACTAATCAATGTCATGGTTTTTTTTAGGTATTCAACATGACATACTTAAATAAATAAATAAACAAGTGTTGTATAATTACGTTTTCTATGATGGAGGGGATGTTTAAGGGGTAGCTATAGGAATAATAAAAAAAAGATACTTGGTAGTCGCAATGTTCCCTTGCAACAGTGATGTGGAATGCAGGAAAAGGACCACAGACAAGAAGATGGGGATTTATGACCCTTTCATCCCCAACCCTAAGGAGAGAGTATGTGTCTAGCCTAAAGGGAGAAAGGCTCACACACACACACACACACACACACACACACACACACACACACACACACACACACACACACACACACACCCTACACATGGAATTCCCGCCAATGCTACGCTAAAAATGCAAAGCCGCTTGGATATTTACATTCTAATGCGACTTAGGAGGTCCCACGAGACGCCCACAAGACACCCGCGCCCTTTTTACACCCACCAATCCCAGAAGACTACGTGGACGGGGCTGGAATGGGCGTGGGGTTAAGGGCAGAGAGGTGCTTTACGTGGGTGAAGAGGGAAGAAGAGTAGGAGGAAGAGGAGGAGAGAATTAGAGTATAAAGTTAGATATGGTAAGGGTCAAAGGGAGAAGCTATGGGTCCGATAGAGGGAATAAGGTTTGATGTGAGTTGAAAGGAAAGATGAAAAGAAGATTAAAAAATGGAGATGAAAAGAGCTGCGTGCTGGAAGGTAAACTGGAGAAAGACTGGAAGGAGAACTGGAGGGGAATACTGAAAGAAAACTGGAAGGAAGACTGGGAAGATAGACTGAAGGAAAGACTTTACGAAAAACTGGAGGGAAGACTGGAAAGAAAACTGGAAGGAAGACTGGGAGGAGAGACTGGAAGAAAGACTTTAGGAAAAACTGGAGGGAAGACTGGAAAGAAAACTGGAAGGAAGACTGGAAGGAGAGACTGTCCACGTTCTTCCCAAATCATCAGCAAAAACAGACTTGAATCTCAATCCGCTACGACCTACAAAATGACCTGGTGCCTGAGGGGTCGTGGTGAGGGAGTCGTGGCCGCCTTGCCTCCATCCCCCTGAGCCAGCCTCGTTCGCCCCGCCTAAGGGATCAGAGGCTTAATCCCTATCACACGAACACGCGGAAGGGGAACTAAAGTATACGAACGTTGCACTCACAAACCCAACGAACATCTCCTGGGCTCCAAAGATTCCAGATTCCATTGTTTCGAAGATAAATTTACGTTTATCTATATACATACACATACATATACATACACACATATACACTTACACAATCCCATCCCTCCCAGACCCAAGCATGTCCTCCCTTCCTATAGACGTCTGACCCCGTGCCACCCCTCAGGTTACTCTCTGTATCTCGATCCTCCTCTCCCTCACCGTGTTCTTCCTCCTGCTGGCGGAGATCATCCCGCCCACCTCCCTCGCCGTGCCGCTGCTGGGCAAGTACCTGCTCTTCACCATGATCCTCGTCACCCTCTCCATCTGTGTCACCGTCGGGGTTCTCAATGTACACTTCAGGTAAGTCTCAACGCCAGGTGTGTACAGGTGAATGTATGGATGATGGGATTGTGAGTTTAATTGTCTTGTTAGTGTAGTGCAGTGTGGTAATTGGTGTTATTAAGGTGTTGTTAAGGTGTGTTTTGGTGTGTCTATTTTTCTTATTGATTTTTTGATGGTAATACGACGAATGTTAATAGATGATACATGTTTTTTTTTATATATATAATTTTTTAAAGAAGATGAAATAACTATAACAACAAAATTTTAAATAATGAAAAGCAACGGAATCAATGAACGAAATTTATAGAAACATCCCCCAACGCATGAACGAAAGTAACTGAGTCTGATGCAACACTAAAAGCCTAAACCCACGAGACTCAGCGGCCAAGTAATCAAATTTTCCACCACTTAAAAGCATATATTTTTTTTTTTATCATTTTTATTTTTTTTTCACGAGTTTATTTTTGGCAACAGCGTGCAAGGGTAGTGGTGGTGGTGGTGGTAAATAATAATAATAATAATAATAATAATAATAATAATAATAATAGTGATCAACTCCCTTCTTCCTTCTTTCCTCTTTTTTCATTCCATTCTCTCTAACTTCTTAACTTCTCTCCACTTACCCTCTTCCTCTCCTTCCTCCGTAACACCAAGAGGAGGAGGAGGAGGAGGAGGAGGAGGAGAGAACACCCATTTTCTTTCCCCACCACCAAACCTGAAGGGGTGACTGTACTAAAAATGACACACACCCAAAAATGTACACCGTTTACCATAGTTTAACCTTCCCTTGGCGCTCTTAATTACCCAGCCACACCTGAGCTCACATACCGGTGTGGATGAGTCACAGAATAAACACATAACACTAAATCAACGTGAGAGAGAATAATTATAGATTCTTTATATACTTTTTTCAATGCTTTTTAATCTCTTCTTTCTTCTCTCATCCCTAACAGACCTAAATATTCCCTTCACACGTGCTTTCCCCTCTTCTACAGGTCGCCCTCCACCCACAAGATGTCTCCTTGGGTTAAGAGAGTGTTCATTCACGTCATGCCACGACTACTACTGATGAGACGACCCCAGTACGACCCTAGAAGCAGACACCTCAAGTCCCCCTCAGAGCAAGAGTACATGGATGGGATGGCAGATGGGGACCTAAGGTGAGTGTGTGATGGGAAGGAAGGGGAAGGGATGGGATGGGTTAAGGAAGGGAAGGGAAGGGATGGTAAGGGAAGGGAAGGGAAGGTAAAGAGATGGGAAGGGAAGGAATGGGATGGGTTAAGGAAAGGGAAGGGAAGGGAAAAGAAGGGAAAGGAAATGGGTAATGATGAATGGTATGGAAGGGGAATGAAAGGAAAGGGGAAGTAGGATGTGTTGGTAAATGGGAAAGAGAGGGGAAAGAAAGAGAGATAGAGAGATAGGGAATAGGTAAAGGAGAGGGAGATTAGATAAGATTGGAAATTTGACACACCATTTATTCTCTCTCTCTCTCTCTCTCTCTCTCTCTCTCTCTCTCTCTCTCTCTCTCTCTCTCTCTCTCTCTCTCTCTCTCTCTCAATACTGGGCAATGAAAAAAATCACCTCACAAGTTTCGAGTGGAAGAGAGAGAGAGAGAGAGAGAGAGAGAGAGAGAGAGAGAGAGAGAGAGAGAGAGAGAGAGAGAGAGAGAGAGAGAGAGAGAGAGAGAGAGAGAGAGAGAGAGAGAGAGAGAGGACGAAGAGAGGAAGAGAGAAGCTTGGAAGTGTTAAGGCAGAAAAAGAGGAGGAGAGCGAGAAGGATAAAGAAGAAAACAAAGAATAGGAAGAAGCGAAAAAGGAATTGGAGGAGGAAGAGGAGGAGGAGGAGGAGGAGGAGGAGGAGGAGGAGGAGGAGGAGGAGGAGGAGGAGGAAGAAGAAAATTGCAATGACGGAAAGCTGGAAAACTATTGATCTTTAGAGAGGCAACGGAGAGATAGCATGAGAGAGAGAGAGAGAGAGAGAGAGAGAGAGAGAGAGAGAGAGAGAGAGAGAGAGAGAGAGAGAGAGAGAGAGAGAGAGAGAGAGAGAGAGAGAGAGAGAGAATTAGCAATCAAACACTCACACTTTCTTTGTTCATTTGTTTGCATAAATATTCTCTCTCTCTCTTTCTATCTCTCTTATTTTTCTTACCAATAAACTCTCTTATATTTTTCTCTTCCTCTTTTCTGTCTATTTATTTTTCTCTCCCTCGCTTTCCTCCTCGAATTGAAGAGAGAGAGAGAGAGAGAGAGAGAGAGAGAGAGAGAGAGAGAGAGAGAGAGAGAGAGAGAGAGAGAGAGAGAGAGAGAGAGAGAGAGAGAGAGAGAGAGTTTAGACAACACAGAAGAAGGGAGTGTCGAAGGAAGAGAAACGAAGAGAGGGAGGAAGGGAAACAAATGAAGGAAGGGCGAGAGAGAGAAAGAAAAATAAAAGATGGAGTAAGGGGAGAGAGTGAAGGAGGGAGAGAGGAAAAGAAGAGAGTGAAGTCTTAAGGCAGAGAGAAGAGAGAAGAGAAGGGGAAGAGAAGGAGGAAAAAAAGAGAAGGAGGGAAGGAGATCTATAATATATTTTCAAAAGTCTTCAAATTTCTAACATTACTAAACTTCCTATATTTATCAACCTTACTGTCTTTCCCTCTTTCTAAAACACCTATTCTTCCCCTTCCTTTCTTTACCCCATTCCTATCATTCTACTTTATGTATAGGAATGGGAGGAGGGGAGGGGAGAGGGGGGGAGAGGTATGCAAACAGGTGTCAGGGAAAGGGGAGGAAGGGAGGAAGGGGGAGGGATAAATGGGAGGAAAGAGGGTCAGGTTATGAATGATGGTGTGCTGGAGGAGGAGGAGGAGGAGGAGGAGGAGGAGGAGATCAGGATGTCATTTTAGGGGGGGGGGAGGGGAGGCAGGTAAGGTCAGGTAGAGATGATTAAGTAACACACCTGACAAATGGTTTAGTGGAGGTAGTCTGTCTCTCTCTCTCTCTCTTCTCTCTCTCTCTCTCTCTCTCTCTCTCTCTCTCTCTCTTTTTTTCTTTTCCATCTCATTTACATTCCCTTCCTCTTCCTCCCTTTCCTTCCTCTTCCTCCTCCTCCTCCTCCCCCCCCCTTTGCCTCCTCATCACCCGTCTGCCGTGACAAACGATGCAACTCACACCAGGCAATTAACTCGCAATTCCTCTTCCTCTTCCTCTTCCTCTGTTCTTCCTCTTGGATGAATGGAGGTTAGCCAGCACTGACCTTCCTCCCTCCCTCCCTTCCCTCCTCCTTTCTCTCCCTTCCCTCCGTCTTTCCTCTCCTCCCCTCCCTTCCTCTGTCTTTTCCTTTCCCTCTCTCCCCCTCTGTCTCTCTTTTCCTCCTTCTTTCCTTCATTCTCTCTCATTCCTTCTTTCCCTCCCTCTTTCCTCCCCTTCCTCCCCCCCCCTCCCCTCCCCTCCCTCCGCCCCTCCCTCCCCTCACCCCTACGAGGAAACAAATGACTTTATTCGGTAAAAGTCGTCAACAGAGCAATGTTTTAAGCGACTCGACGACCCCAGAGAGAGAGAGAGAGAGAGAGAGAGAGAGAGAGAGAGAGAGAGAGAGAGAGAGAGAGAGAGAGAGAGAGAGAGAGAGAGAGATGACAACACTTTCTCTATTTGCAATTGACTTTTATGATATTTCGGAGGGACGTTTTTCTTTTTGTTTTTTTGTTTTCTTTTTTTTCTTTATATTTTTTTTTTCCATTGGTCTTGTTTCGGCGACTCTGGTATTATGATTTCCAATTTTTTTTTTTATTTATTTCATTTTTCATTCGACTTTCTTCTTTTAACTTCGATTTTTTTTTTTCTTCAATAAAGGGATTTTTTTCTTTTCTTTTTTCAGTATTTCCATCGACCATTTTATTTTCATTTTGACTTCTCTTTACTCCATGTGTTGATCGTATTATATTTCCTATCCATCTATCCATCCATCTACCTATCTACTTATCTATCTCTCTATCTATCTATCTTTATCTCTCCCTCTGACCCCCTTTCCTCCGCAGTGACCCCTTCGGAGGCGAGCCATACGTGGAGTACAACGGGGATGGAGGAAGCTTACCAGATGATGCACCAAGCTACAAATTCAACGAAGACTTCCTCTCCTCGCACGCAACGGGGAAGTGTGGTGAGTGTAGCGCTACGTGTGTGTGTGTGTGTGTGTGTGTGTGTGTGTGTGTGTGTGTGTGTGTGTGTGTGTGTGTGTGTGTGCAGCTGGGAAAACACATCATTACCTGGTTTACACACCTGCACGCCGAAGAAGCTTAATGGAAACCCAATGTTTATACTTTCCTAACTCGTGAAGGAGAGAAGAGGAAAGAAAAAGGAAGAAATATGTAAATAAAGAAGGAATAAGAAGGAAAATAGTAAGTATAAAACAAAGGAAGAGATAAAGAAATACCTGAAAGTGTCACTCATTAGCGCCTGGCCTCACCTGTACGGAAGGTAAACACATGTCTATACACCTGAGCGAGACACGAAACTTTAACCTAATCAACGCGACAGGTGAGGTGCAGGTGAGACGCACTAACAACACTAAGTCATAACAACCTAACACTTTCTTTTTATACCACACATAACATTACTTTAGTTTCTTTTATCATATATTATTTTTTCCACAGGAGATAAATTTAACGAGTATTATTTTTTTCCCCACATCACATAACTGGACAACATAACAATCACATCACATTAATCAATCCCTAACACACTAATAAATAAATAAATAAATAAAAACACCACCATCACCCCACACACACACACACCATACACCGTTTTACAATTTATTTTTTCACCAAACACTTAGCATCACACACAGACCCTTGCAAGACGCCGCTCCTGGCAGACTACGTGAAAACCCACCACACGTGTCGCCTTCACGGCCCGATCAGGTGTCGAGGCGAGGTGATGCCAGACTACTGTCCCATGTGTACCCTCACTCTCTTACGCCTCGACTGTGAGTACACGAGACCAAACCAACACTAACAACCCAATTTGAGGTGGTCCTGTATCTAACTCGCTAATTAACACCTTCCCGCTGAGTAGTCCAGGTGTGTTGGGCTTAATGAGGTGTGTTTGTGTCGCTTGTGTTATAGCCAAGTCAGCGGTGCAGGGATTCATCTGCCGCTCAATATCGCCTCCCACCTGTACCTGCGCTTAATTATCACCTGTTGTAGCCGCGTCAGGGAGTGCCTCGGGCTGCGGTTCCCCTGCCCGTGTTCCAGACATGTCGGAAATTGTTGAACGTCATATGCGTAGAAATTCTCCCTCACGCTTCAAGCATATTAATAGTTTCCTGCCGTGATATTCGTGCCTCTCCCTTTAACATACTAGAAACCACACCTACAACACGTTACTTGCTTACTTATCACACTTAAAACACACTAGTTACCTTTGTATATAGATTACTGATCACTTACTACCCTGCTACTACCACTAACCATGTACTCTAATAGGTGTACTTTTATCAGTAGTACCTCGCTAGATGCTTTCCAACGCAACACAACACAACACACACAACGTCACTTGAATATAATACTTCAAACACACACACCAAACAGACTTAAGTGAGAACATAACAACTGGAATAATTCTTCACTAATGCTCTTTAATATTGATTTGAAGGCAGGCAGTCATAGCGCTTCCTGCCTTCTCCCTCCTTCTCTGTGTCTCTCCTATCTCCTTCCTTCCTTCCTCCTTTACCTCCCGTCCCCTCCTCTCCCTCACCAATTCCCTAATACCTCAACCAAAACTACTCTTTAAACACCCTTTACTATAACACAATCACTACCAGTCCACTCCCTCCCTTTAAAAAACATCCCCTTTGCCCTAAATCCACTACCCTTTCCCTCCCTTACATTCCCTCCCACCTTGAGACTCCCTAAATTGATTATCTCCCTTAGTACTATTCCCTTTCAGCAGTCCCTTAACGCCTCGCTCCCTCTCACCCTCACAGATCTTGGCGGGTGTCACCTACATAGCCAGCGGACTTATTCACCCGAGATACAGAAGGCTATAGAAGGCGTGCAGTTCATAGCTCAACACATAAAGGATGCAGACAGGGATAACGAGGTACGCAGCGCCATCTACCAGCCTATTTTTTAACTACGTAATTTTACACTGGACGTAATTAAGGGGTGACTAAAAGGTACTAATGACGGTGGTAGTGGTAAAGAAAATGGAAGTTGTGGTAATTAGGAGTTTATGTTAGGAAGGTTTATTAGTGGTATGTGATTAAGTATAGTAAATAGGTGTACAATTTAAGGTGAAGATGATTGATTACCTGTAATTAGGGTATGTTAGGGAGTATAGGTAAACAGGATGAAGGGAAGAACAGGTGATAGGGAAATAAAGGAAGGGTGATGGAAGGGTTATTTAGGCTTAAAGGGAAAGGGAAGAAGGAAAGTGATAGGAAAATTAATGGAATGGGTTTTTGGCGTTTCCAGAGCGAGAAAGAGATAGAGAAAGGGACAGAGAGGAAGGGAAAATAAAAGTGAAAGTATGACAGGAAAAAATCTAAAAAAAATATTCAAAAAAATGAAAATAAAAAATGTTGAGGGATGAGAATTTGAACCTTTGCTGAAACAGAAAAAAAATAAATGAAAAGAAAACGGGGTAAGATTTGTTTTGGGGCACTGAACCAATGTCACGAGAAATAATAGATCAGTTTGGCAGTGGGATCAAACCTGTGCTTGTCAATCTCTTCCACCACAAACAGACAGAACAGACAGACAGACAGACAGGCAACAGACAGGAGGAAGAGAGACGGGGACACATAACCACTTAACTAAATGACAGACAAACTTAAAATAACTATAATTTGACGTAATAAAAAAAAAACTTGACCTAACTTTTTGGGTTGATCACGTGACTAAACGACTAATAAAACATGATACCTTTCTAATACAAGACTAATACACGTTGTGGTCTTGTTTTGTATAGTTTAATAACGTGATGTATAGGAATCCATTTATTTATTTTTTTTTTAGCTCTATTCAATTGTTTCTCAGATGTCTATTGTAACTTTTCTGTTATTGGTGAAGAACTCTGAGGCTGACTCTAAAACAATGAATGATGATGACACGCCAGAGAGAAAGAGAGAAAGAGAGAAAACAGACAAACACACAGACAGGTCTATGCATTAATTATAAGGCATTTTTTGGACAGGCAAGAGAGTCGTTGAGGTGTTGCTCGAGGCAGTTGGCGAAACACAACACAACGTAACATTGTGTTCTAAAAGTTACGTTTAAAAATTCCATCATTCGTGAGTGTTATAAATACTTTAATAAACGTTATAGTTCGCTAAATAAAAAGTGTATAATCCGCTAAACCATAACGATTAATTCAAATAAAAATTACGTCGTACGAAAAATAATTACACTGAATAAGTAATACGAACGTTAAATAAGTCAGACATTAATAAAAAAAAAGCTGATGATAATAATGAGAGTAATAACAAATAATAATAATAATAATAATAATAACGAGGATTGAACGATAGAATTCCACGATAAAAAGAAACACATAATTAAACCAAACACTTTGAAAATAAATGAATAAATAAATGAATAAAGAACACGTTAACCGATGATAATTAACTAAAAAAAAGATTAAGTGATTGTAAAAAAACTAATCTTTCGAAAATCTGTCCCCAAAAAGTTAATAAATAAACAAATAAGTAAATAAAGAACAAAAAATAAATAGCTACAGTAACTCCAGAGAGGAAATCACGTGACTAAACATATAAAAAACATCACCGTTTTCTTTATAACTAAAAAAAATAAATCCAACTAAGGAGTAACTGTACTATTTTTCCTAATATAAAGAAAAAAAAAATCTATACCAAATACTCTCATTATTATCACCATCATCACTATTATCAGCATCATTAACTAAGCAATAACAACCCTAATGAACAAACTACCTTAACGACTCTCTCTAATCACCTGTGGCTTCTCAACTTCGCTTCTTAGTTTCCTAGCGAGCCTTAGTCAGCCTTAGTAAGTTTCAGAAAACCTCTGTTGGGAGTGCGTGCGTGCCCCTTCTAGCCTCCCTTACCTGCCTGTTTGAGCCTAGGTAATGTCAGCTTAATGAGAGGACAGGTGTAGTGGTACCTGTTTCACGCCACACCTGTCCTCTCTCATTGCCTCCACATCTGTTTGAGGCTGAAGTGAATTTACTGTTTAATCTTGTTTTATTTTCATGTTTTGTTACTGTTTTCTCTTTTTTTTTCCACGTGAGTATCGTCCCAGCTGTTTTATTATGATTCATTTTCATCTAAACTCGATGCTTTTCTAAAGAGTTTAACATTAGCTGCTTTGAGAGAGAGAGAGAGAGAGAGAGAGAGAGAGAGAGAGAGAGAGAGAGAGAGAGAGAGAGAGAGAGAGAGAGAGAGAGAGAGAGAGAGAGAGAGAGTGGTAGTGGTAGTGGTAGTAGTAGTAGTAGTAGTAAGAGTAGTAGTAGTAATAGTGATGATACTGGTGGTGGTGGTGGTGGTGGTGGTGGTGGTGAATGGCCGTGGTGGTGGTGGTGGGGAATGGGGAATGGTGAATGGTGGTGGTGGTGGTGGTGTTGAATGGTGATGGTGGTGGTGGTGGTGGTGGTGGTAACAACATGACAACCACAATAACATAAAACAAGCTAATAATAATAATAATAATAAAAAAACAACTAAAAACATTACAGCACGTCTGGAGGTTCTAAAGAGACTGCAACTTGTTCTCTTTGGTTCTTGCAGCTGCTAACATCAATCCATTTTTTATGCTACACTTGCCTAACCATGAATGCCTCACTCCGTTTTCTGACAGTAGTAGGGGACACTAAAGTAGAGTAACCAAGTCCAAGTATCAGTATCCCTTTCCTAATAGCATTGATGATGATAATGATGATGTCCCAATCCTTCTCTCTTTTTCCCCAGCCCAAGTAACCACCCACACTGTGCTTTCCATTTTTACAGGAGTGCGAAGATTGGAAATTTATAGCCATGGTACTAGACAGGCTGTTTCTGTACGTCTTTCTCCTCCTCAATATATTTGGGTTGGTGATCTTTTTCCGGGCGCCTTCGCTGTATGACAAAAGACCCGCGATAGACGAGGCTTTATCTGAGATCACGTTATTAATAAAGAACTATACGCATACTAGACAACTTGCCTGAGCCGGCTGCTTCCATCCCCCAGAGTAAGTTGATTATCTGACGGTCCAAACGAGGGAGGCCCATTGCTTGAGAGCCTTGCTGCCACGGTGTCTGAGGCTCAGTTTCCCCTCTCCTTAGTCTCTCTGGACGAGGAGAAAACGGAGCTTAGCCACAGGACTGCTTGTGGCTCAGAATCCTGGCTGTGGCTCCCTCTAGTTGCTCCTTCATATCCACATTCTGCTGTCACTGTTGTGGCCCTACCGTCCTGCTTCTCTTATATATAAACACAAAGTCCGAAATGGAAGTTAATTAAACCGAACGACCTTTTCATAATCATAATCTCACTTGGACCCCACCTTCCAAAAGAATAAAATATATATAAAAAAAAGTCATATATACTATACTACTAAAAAGAATGGATTTAGCTGTTTTTTTAACATATACATTTTTTTTTTTAATATAAACTCATGCTTTTTCCAATATATTAGTTTAGAACGCACAACGCACGCTTGAGATTGGACTGCATGACCAGTGTTTGTTCTCTACTGATATAGCTGTCTGTCTGTCTGTCTGTCTGTCTGTCTGTCTGTCTGTCTGTGAACATTTTCCTCTGAGAACCCACCTCTTCCAGCACTGTTAACTAGACGGTTCTGAAGACTTTCTGAGTTTGGCCACAGAAAACAAACACCGAGGGACAGAGGCAAGTCACGGAAACAAACTAACATCAAACATAAAGATAAACACTTTATTTATATATAATAATAATAAAAAAAACTTCTTTCCTACTCTCTTCTAACCTAACAATAACTTCCTTTCGTGTTTCCATATATTTATATATATATGTATATATATATAAAAAAAATAAACACAAAATCCATAAAATACTGGAATAAATCATGTATTAAAATTTCCCACTTCTCAAAATCAGAAATCAAAAATCAAAAATCCTTTCCGTGATTTTTCTCTTTTTCTCTGTTGACTAAATAAAAAAAAGAAGTGAGACTGATGTATATCATAGTATGTTGAGAAGTGTGACTCTCTCTTTAATTAATCCAAGAGCTAAACTATTTGTACTGCTGCTATTCTCACCTTCCCCTCCCCCCCTGACCACGCTTAATTGGTGAAAAGGCGGCCTCATTAAGCTAATTATGTGGTGATTAAGAAAAAACGATGAAATGTAACGTAAATTGATGATATTAATCGTTCAGGTAGAAAAGTCATGAGGAGTTTACCTGTGTGTGTGTGTGTGTGTGTGTGTGTGTGTGTGTGTGTGTGTGTGTGTGTGTGTGTGTGTGTGTGTGTGTGTGTGTGTGTGTGTGTGTGTGTGTGTGTTGGTAAGGGGAAATCGATAATGCAAATTCAAATCAAATTATTCTCATACGAAAATATGGAATGCAAATGAAAAGGGAATGAATGTATGGATGAAAAGATAAAAGGAATGACAAGGAATGTGATAAAGACGGAAGTGGAAGAAGATAAGAAAGAAAGTAAAAGGCAGAGAATAAAGGAGAAAATAAGAACAATGAAGTACTGTCAAAATAGATGAATGACAGGAATAATGGAAGGTTGGAGAACAGATGGAGGGAGGGATAAAGAAAGAAGGGGAGGAAGGAAAATAAAGAAAATAAAAAAACGCACAAGAATAATGATTCCTGTAAATCGAGAGAACAAAAAGTGAAATAGACGCGT
>JAPQNM010000036.1:2107628-2137628 GCA_029783475.1 Metacarcinus magister
TATTATTTATGTAAGTTATGACGAAAGACTGTCCTGAGAAAGTTAGTGGAGTGTTATTACGTGTAAGACCTTTCACAGGGAGTCTATTGTTTATGATTGTTTAATATTAATTTGTGAAAACTGTGAAAAAATACACGATCAATGTAAAAGGAGGACGATTTGTAGAGTCCATTTTGAATCTTGTGAATCTTGCTTCACTCGTTCCGTTTTCTTCTGCTTTGACTATGGTGGCATTTTTGAGTTTCATTGATAATTTCTTCCTTGAGTCTTGGTCTTTCTCCTTTCTTTTCTGATTTTTCATAAAGTCAGTTCAACCTACATGGAGTCTTGAATCAATCTTTTTAAAACTCTCGGTTCACTCACTACTAACTAATCTTTGGGTTCAACTTCACTATCAATTCACTAATGGCATTCTAACTCCTTTTTGTTCACCAGATAACATAGATTAATGGAAGCTTCACTCACTCAGTCATAACAATAACAACTAACAAGAATAAGACTCACTAGCCACACGAACACCCAACGCTTCACGCTCTATACACGCTGTTCTTCCCGCCTCTATCCATACAGGTGATACAGGATTGGAAATACGTAGCAATGGTGCTGGATCGCCTCTTCCTGTGGGTGTTCACGATTGCCTGCGTTGCGGGGACCTGTGGCATTATCTTCCAGGCACCTTCCCTCTACGATACCCGGGTGCCAATCGACCAGCTGTACTCCGAGATCAAGACTGCCTTCAATACCTCCAAGCATAACCTGTAAACGACTAGGACGCCATCTTGCGGAAAGGCTATGAACGCCATCTCACCGCTTGTCAAAATGATTCTTATTGACTGGTGTGAGCAGCTGTAACGCCCCTTTCCTCCTCCTCCTCCTCCTCCTGCTCCGTGTGTTGTGAGTTGTTGTGAACGGGTCTTTGTTGTTGTGAGCGGAAATCTTACCCCGTTTTCTTTAACTCTTCCGTTACGCTGCGTTTTCTTTAAGCTTCAAACGGATCTTGGTTCACTTATTTCACAGGAGTTTGTGTGGTCGAGTGTGTCCACCAATGACGTGCAATACTCGTCTAATGAGGACACGCTGCCCTTGCCTCCACACACACCTGCTCACTGTGGCTTCATTGCCTTTGTCACGCGAGGCTTCAAGGCTTCACACGTCTGCTTCACCTCCACAACTTTAACACCAACTTGAGGAAATGCTTCACACAATTCCTCAACACCAAAAGCTTCCACAACCAAGCAAAGACAACCTTCAAGATGTGTAATTATTTTAAAGCCAAGAATCTAGAGGTGATCAGCCTTTGCTTTTTGTCTTCTAGTTCACTTTATCTATTATAGACTCATGAAAATGCAAAATTAGACACGATTATTAAGTGGAGTTAGCATTTTAGCATTCAAATATTTACTCTAAAATGCAAAACGAATACAACCCAATACTTTATTAGTTCAACACAAAACGTGCTGTTCAGTTTCAAAAGTGGGCGTTTATAGCAATGAAAATACATAAAATCTAGAAAACCATTTAACTTTGACTTGGACGAGAATATTTTTGCAAGCCTTTCCGTTTCGCTTAATTTTTCATTTTAAACCAAAAAGGTGACATAAATAGAGTTTGTTTTCATGCTTGTTTGTTGTCTTCTGGCTGGTGTTGATGGTGTTGTTGGTGGTGGTCTGTGAACGAACCCTAATGAGCTTGTGAGACAATGTGTTGCTTATTAACAGGAACGAAAACTAAGCAAACCAATTCCTATCTTGCCTTCCCATAAATAGCATAATCCTCCCCATGATGTCTCTCCCATTTTCTTTCATACATTATTTAGGGTAATTAAGGCAATTTATATATTTAGGCTCAATAGACATTAATCTCCATTCCGTAGTAAGCAATGGTCATTTTGTATTGAGAGTTTTCTTAGCTTGCCACTTCAGTATTTTATCTTAGATGGTAAGGTACGAATTTTTGGTCAGTAGAATTATATAGTGAATCATAATATTAATCATAATAACTCCTATGTATCATACTTCGACGCTTTCATTATTAAACAGAGAAGCTATTCGGAATAAGGTGTTTAAGGTGTGTGTGTGTGTGTGTGTGTGTGTGTGTGTGTGTGTGTGTGTGTGTGTGTGTGCGTGTGCGTGTGCGTGTGCGAGCGTCCAACTTCGGTCTCATATAATACAACATAATGCTTATCTATAATTTCATCCTCACCAAAATCAATACAATACAACCTTGTGATCGATCGTTAGGAGGCGCCGCGACCCAACACGACGCTCCTTTCCCGTTACTACCAAGCTCAAGAAAATTCACTATCGGGAGGAAGGCAATGCAACAAGAAAACCCAAGCCCGGCGTTACCAAAACAGTGTAAAGAACATAACGTCAGGCCGCGTACAGGTCCCCTAATGAGCTGATAGGCAGGTAGAGACACAGGTAGAGGTAGAAACATCCTCTCTGTGATGTTTTAAGTGTATGGCGATGTATATAAGGGATTTTCAACCAGTTTTATGAAGAAGGAAGGTAAAGTTTTTTGTCCCTCCTTCACGCCCTGGGCCTTCCACTTGCCAGGTAAAGGAGGAGTGATCTCTAGTCCAGGTGAGACTCGTACCTGTGTTAAGTCCACCTGTGTTCACCTGTCGCTACAAGGTGATTAGGAGCGAGGGCACAGCAGGTGTTAGTCTTGTGTTGCCTCCTGGTAGGGTGGAGTCGTGTGTTTCAAGGAGTGTGTTTGGCGTGAAGAATATCTATTTAAATCAATTATATGATGATTATTACTCTATTACTAGTTGATATTATATTTTTAGTGATGGAATTGTTGATTTGAGATTGAAGTATATTTTATCTTTATGTATATATCATAATTATTTTGTTCTCTCTAATTTTGGTGCGTTTTATAGTTGTTATGAGAGCCTGTAGTCATTTATTTTCGTTGTGGTTCTTATATTACTATTACGCGATATTCTCTCGACAGTGATGTATGGTATTAGTTATCGAGCGTACGTACGTCACTTCTATAGGGGCGTACCTTGTTGACAGGTGGACAGGTGTGTTTGCACGGCCCTCCAGGTGACGGCAGGTGAGGAGACACACTTTACTAATGACTCATGCGTGAAGACAATTATATAAACACAACACGACCAAAGATCAAGACTTTCTGGTGCAAACACGAGTCAATATTTAGTCATAGTTAGAGGATTGCAAACCAGATGGATTCCGTTTTCTTTCTGTTTGTAAGAGTTTGCCGTTAAATTCCCGAGTGGATCCTGACAGGGACTAGGTATTACAGTAATTACTTAAGTCATAAATGATTGATGTGTAATATCTTGAGTGGTCTTCGTGTCCACAAAACCATGGTAGTGATCGCTGGAGTGAAAATGGTTTACATAAATAATAAATTGTCTCCCCCAGTAACGTAACTTTTTATTTATTTTTTTATCTGTTTTTGGGGTGAATACATTAAGATAAAACGGTTGACATGTGTTGTAACTCCATAACGTTCGGGCCAACCATTGCTCAAGCCACACCTACAACGTGCAATGTATTCCAAGTCGAGTCTAAGCACACATTTCCGTATGTAATCCCTCCCTTCACCACCCTTCCTTACTCTCCTTCCTTTCTCTTTCTATTTCACTGTCATCTCTACCACACAACACCAAAAACACTTCCTTCTCTAACAACTATTTTCCTCTCTCCTTTTCCTCTCCAACAATCCCTCCAGTTCTCCCTTCCTCCCCCCCCTCCGCCCCCCCTTTGCTCGCGTGGCGCCAGACATCGATAATCCGTAATAGGACAAATAGACACTTGTTTCCGGACAGGTAAATCGTTTCGAAGTTATCCCAGAGTCGCCCCAAAACCGCTTACCATAGAGATAGTGTTTTTGGTAGCTTAGAGGGAGCCGCTTGGACGTGCTCTGATCATACTTCCCTTTTTCCTACGCATTTTATTTTTGTTATCATTCTTTCATGTTTTTTTGAGGTCGAGATAAGGAATTCAAAAGCCCAAGACGCCGCTGAGGCTGGAAACTTTTATTGCCTTGAGAGTTTCTGCTTCGTATTTCAGGGAATGTGTGTATTTTCAAGGAATGTTCATGCATGTTGGAAAGTTACTGCGGGAGAAAGAAAGAAAAACGAGGAGCCGCGCTGAAGAACTTTTTTATGCATCAACATCAAAACCGAAGAATAAAAAAAAAGAAAAAGAAAAAAAGTCAGTTTCCATTGTGAAGTACGAGGAAAACGGTATTTTTTCCTCACTTTTTTTCCCCTTAATATATAGATTTTTTTTAACAGTGACTTCATGGAAACTGGAAACATAACTCTCACTTTTAATAACTGTTTCCAGCCTCTTAACCCTCGACCTCAGACAATAAGTAAATAAATGAAAAACAACGTTGTACTGTGAAATCAAAACCAGTGCCCGAGACCACAGCCCCTACACCTTCCCTTAATGTTTCGCTCACACCCTCGTTGTTACCTCCACGAAGCAATTTGGAAACACTCGAAGCTCTCTGAATCCTCGTGATCAGTCATAGTGGTTCCTTCATAACTAATTAACCTTGGATGAATAATTAAAAAACAAAACAAATGTATATAATTAACAATAAAAAAAAATATAATGATGTGTTTAAACCTGCGATTCTTGTTGACATTTTCCCTTGTAACTTCTATCCAGTCAATTTCGTGGAATGATTTGTCCTATTCCTTTACACATGCCCCAAAAGTATGTATATCCTGTATTAGTGATTCTATAGTGAACTGATGACGTTGGAGTGACTTAACACACACCAACCTTACTACTTTCACTATGCTCTCACTCTTCACACTTCCTCACGCTCAACCATTTCATACTATTATTTCCCCTTCCATCGCCTCCTCCTGCTCCTCCTCCTCCTCACGGGTCTTAGTATATCTTCACAGGTAAGACAATAACAGTCTATTCAGTGGTATTGATGTATATACTATATTTGTATCGAGACTGCAATAAATGGCTGTCAATCTTACCTACGTGTTTATTTACCTGTATAAATACCACTCTACAGGTGTGCCAAGATGGATGACTCTAATGTAGTTAAGAATATCTATTTCAGGCGCATGACTAACTTAATTTCCCTGTTTTTTTCCCTATTCACTTCATGTTTTTTCCCTTTCTTTCTTTCCCGTCCTCTCCGCCACAGCAGGTAACGTGATTATGTAAAATTCACAAATGAAATTACAAACAGGAGTAAATAATTCATAAAAGAGGAAAAAATCTACGAGTCTTCATTTTCCCTTTTCTTGGCAGACTGTAAGGGTTACTAGTTTCCCTTCCACTGTGTTTCCCTATCACCCGCCAAGTTAGGATGGACGGCTCTACCATCCATCTTGGAGGAATTGAACCCAAGTGCATAATATTAACATCACGATAAGATAACAAATAAAATACGTGTAGAAAAAATAAATAAATAAATAGAAGTCATAAATTAATCTACTATTAGTGAGATTGATTTAAGAATTATTCAATTATAATTTTTTTGACAAATGAATAGAAGGAAAGATAGATGAATAAAAATGAATAACTAGACAACTTGATAAATAGGTAAATAAATAAATCTACCAGAAAGAGAGACAGAAGGACAAATATAGATAAAAGATAAAAAATAAATTGATAGATAAATAAATGAATATACAAACAATAAATATATATAACTATGATAAAACTGAACGGTTGAAATTCATACTACTACCACACTTCACACCTGTCATCCACACACCTGTACTGGCTCCACGCACCTGTCATCCACACACACCTGTCACCCACTAACCTGTGCTGGCTCCACGCACTCCGTTTTTTGTTGTGTGGCTCATATTTTCGTTTATTTTTCTCTCTCCTTTTTGTCCATTTTTTTTTTTACTATTTCAATCCGTCTGAAAGTATGAAAAATAAAAAACAAGAAAAATACAAACATGCAGACAGAAATAAAGGTGTTTTTTGTTTTGTTTAGTAAGTGGAAAGCAAAATATATAACTAAATAAATTATAGCGATGAAAATTAAGATATAAATTAATATAAAACTGAATAAGCAATGATAAAAGCTTTAAAAAATATTATAAATCATCCAAGAAGTCAAAATAAAAAATAAATAGTTAAGCTGCAAAAAAGAAAATAAATTATGCAACTAGAAAAATCACAAAATAAATGCAGGTAAAAAAAGCACAGCAAACATAGGTCAAAAATCACTCAAAAAAATGTTAGGAATGCAAACACATGAATGAAAACAAACAAAGCGAAAAATACAAACATGACCCAAAGCAATTAAAAACCTCGATGCAAACATAAAAATAAAATAAACACAACACTCTGAAAATATAAAAAATAAAAAGTGCAAACAAATCACATTTCACAACACGATAAAACGAAATATAAACCAAACAGGAACAAACAAAAAACACACACACACATAATAATAAACAGACCAAACAAATAAACAAACAAGATATATAAAAACACACATAATCAAGACCAAAAAAAACAAATAAACAAATAGCAAACAGGGTAAAATAAAAAACAGTCCCATATCACACTCGGAGATTAAATAAAAAGTCAGACACGTGATACAAAACTTTTTTTTATTACATTAAAATCTAAAACAACATTTCAAAGTAGCCGAAAATATTTTGCCGGCAGATATAACAACTGGCGATGGCCTACCTATCCTGCAGGGGGGGGGGGGCGAGGGGGAACGACGGGGAAAAAGGGGAAAAAGAGGGGAAGAGAGGAGGAAAAGAAGGGGGAAGAGGGAAAAAAAAGGGAACATATTGGAAACGAGAGAAGAGGAGGAAAAGAGGGGAGAAGATAAGGAAGGGAATGGGAGGAGAGAAAAGAGAGAAAGGTGTGGATGGAGAAGGTAAGAAGGGAGGGGAAAGAAGGGAGGGAAAGAGGAGGTGAAAGAGAAGACGATGATGAAGAAAATACATAAAAGTGAGAATACATGTGATGATGAATAAGAGGAGGAGGAGGAGGAGGAGGAGGAGGAGGAGGAGGAGGAGGAGGAGGAGGAGGAGGAGGAGGAGGAGGAGGAGGAGTCATGCCTAATGTAAGCAGTTATTTACAGAGGGAAGGATAGAAGGAGAGGGGAAGGAAGGAGGGGAAGGAAAGAGGGGAAGGAGAGAGAAGGAGGGAGGGGAAGGAGGTAAGGTAAGGGTACAAGGAAAGAAAACGGATTACTACAGGGAAAAAAAAGGGTTGAGGAAGGATAACTAAAGTAATGAAGGAAGGAAGGAAGGAAGGAAGTAAGAAGGAAAGACTATAACAGAATCAGAAATATCATTCATACACACACACACACATACAGAAAAAAACACACACATACATACACACATACATACATAGAGAAAAATAGAAGGAGAGGAAGGAATAGAGGGAGAGGAAGGAATGGAGGGAGAGGAAGATAAGGAGGAATGGAGGAATGTAGGGAAAACTACATTACAGCAGCACATATCAGCACCTCCATGACGCCACCAGAAACAAGTGACAGACGCAAGCAAACAACAAACTAACCCTTGTTTTGTTATTGTATAGAATCACCACCACAAACAAACACAAACAAATGTAAACAGACAGACATGTACACTTGGCAGCTAAATGATATAATAGACTTAATTAATAATACATACATGTGCTGTACGTCCTTATATAATTATTGTATGTAACTATTATTATTATCTCTTTTTTTTTTCTCTCGGTTTCATAATTGCAGTTAATTAGTCCTACAAGCAGATAACACAATTCATACACTTGTATATAATAATCAAACAGGGATGTGTATGTATGTATGTATGTATGTAATAGTAAATACACACACATACACACATATATACACAACCACATGTATATATATTCTTTTTTTTATTATACATACATATATTAAATACAAAATATACAGGAATTTAAACGGCTAACAATAAATACAACGGAAAGAATGCGAGCACATCATCATCACCATCATCATCATCATCATCATCACCATCACCATCATCATCATCAACACGCAACATTTGATTCAAGGTTAATTTTGATATCCCACACATGTGAAAGCTTAACACACACCCGGGGGCAACATGTGTTCTCCAAGCCTGCACTAACACCTGTGCACGCAACAACTGTACACTGACACACATATACTCGTTGCACATGTGAACTTTAACCTTTTTCACACACACGGACACACACACGGACACACACGGACACACACACACACACACACACGGACACACACGGACACACACGGACACGGACACACACGGACACGGACACACACACACCCACACACACACACACACACAAAGAGTAAAGTTTGGGCATTGCTTAAGAGGAACAGGTTTGCTTCTAAGACGCTTTACAGGTACAAAAATACTTGAGCTTCTAAATTAATATCAAATCACACACCTGTCTGACCTTTAATAAACACACCTGGACACTGCCTCACACTCACTATTTCCTCCTCAAACCATAAATTTAGTCTTTATAAAGGGATACAAATAAACCACGGAATAATAGGAGCACTCGGTATCACTACAAGCTGAATACATACACTAACAATTGTTTTCTCATTACTCTGTTCTCGATAGCAGATAATGACGTGTTTAACAGTCTAATTAAGGTGATAATTAGCTTCACAGTGACATGAGTGACCTATTTACTCTGTGGGTTCCGTTGATACACGCACTAAGCTCTAAGAATTGAGTGCACATCATGAATCACCCAACAGCGGCGGCCCCCTAGTGAGTGGGTTGTAAATGTATCTATCAGTCATCTTATTAGCGTACAGGTAATGCTTAACACACCTGGGGAAGGAAGGAAGGAAGGAAGGAAAGAAGGAGGAAAAAAAATCACAAATAAAACAAAAGTAAAGTTTCCATTCTAGTGAGGAGAAGACAAGACGAAGAGAACCTTATTACAGCTCAACATCCATACACTATACACGTGATCCTCCTCGAAGGTTGTCAGTACTGCTACGTCAGGGGAAGGGTGTTAGCGGCAGGCGAGTGATGGGGAAGCGAGGGACAGCAGCTACAGACTTGATAACAAAGCACCATTCAAGGGAAGGAAGGAAGTGAAGAGCTGAATCAACGTGAAACTGAATGCCATGTTATAAATATTGTGGCAGCTGCTGCTATTATTATTATTATTATTATTATGGTTATTATTATTATTGTTAGCCTGACTATTATTAACATTACTTTGTGGGGTTAATTATTGTGGTTGTGAGTAGGAGTGGGTGTTAATATTGTTGTTGTTGTTGGTGTTGTTGTTGTTGTTGTAGTTCCAGTGGCGTTCTGCTATGAGTCTGGTTTCGTGTTCTTGTACTGTAGTTCGTTAATTCGGGGGGATGAATGGCCATTTTTAAACTAGAAACACTGATAAATAGTTTCCTTCTACACTTCCTCATTAACACACACAAGACGTGACAACACATTGCATCTTTCCAAACAACACATCACACCTCCATTAGACAGGTAAGAGTCACACCCTTCCACGTGCGTTCACAGTACAGGTAAAACAATTAGTCCCTCCCACAGGTGCTCATTTCAACACAAGTGGGACTATTAAAGGTGCACTGATTTCCTAATACACCTTTTCACACCTTGATAACAGGTAACACAATCCGTTTCTCCCACAGGTGTCAGGTAATCACATACTCTACCTGTTTAAGTTTATACACACCTGCGACGCAACACAATTCCTCAACACATGCTAAAGACAAGTGCACGTTTTTCTAATTACATTCTTGGCACCCTTGTCCACTTGGCACTCTCTTTGGCACCGGTGGAAGACTATGTAGGGTCAGGGAAGCTATGAAAGTGGATGTAAGATGACACTCCACCACGCTAATGATTCACTACCACGTCTAGTTCTGTATTCCACTAGTTATTGGATGTGGATGTTATGTGGAGTCAATTATATGTGGAAATGTTAATAAGTGAGTGTTTTTTTTGTTATTTTTGTTTTTCTCTATTGCTTTAGCTTCCCTGATTCCCTCACACAGTCTTCCTTCTCAGTCTGATATCACCATTAGGTTTGTTTTTTTTTTCAATTTTTTTTTTCATTGGTTAACCGACTACACCTCGCTATTATGGAACGAATTTGTACACACACGCACACGCACACACACGCACACACACACACACACACACACACACACACACACACACACACACACACACACACACACACACGAAGGATGAAGCCTAACAAACAAAAATTCAACAGTTCCCAAAGTGTACGTACAAAAGCCTGTACAAATGCAACGTACACACACACATACACATACACACACACACACACACACACACACACACACACACACACACACACACACACAGATGCTTACCTATCCGATAATTGAGCGATACGAGTATAAACCTTAAATGCGACTGAAAGGAAGAGGAGGAGGAGGAGGAGGAGGAGGAGGAGGAGGAGGAGGAGGAGGAGGAGGAGGAGGAGGAGGAGGAGGAGGAGGAGGAGAAGGAGAAAGAAGAGGACACATGAAAAAGCACACAGCGACCTGACCTAACAGTTTGGCATAACACACAAACACACACACATACACACATACACACACACACACACACACACACACACACACACACACACACACACACACACACACACACACACACACACACACACACACGAGACAATCAACTACCAACACCACCACCCTCACCACCGCTACCACCAGCAACACTTATATCTTCCCCGTTTTCTACAGATCGGAAACGTCTTGAAACATTGCTTGTCCCACTTTACTGTACACCATGTCGATCGGGGAGGTAGAGTCATACAAGAAGGGAGACTCAAACAGAATCACAATCGTCCCCATAACTGACGTGAAGCCGAAGATCCACAACAGAAGGCGATCCAACACCATAGCCACGAACGCCCAATCGTCATCTTCCTGGAAAAGAGAATGTGAAGAGACGTGAGGCAGAGACGAGGAATGGAAGGGAAAGAAAACGAAGGGGAAGCAAGATTAAGATTAAGATCAGAATACGGAAAAAGAATATGTGAAGAGGATGAAAGGGGAGAAAGGAGAGTGATTAGTAAGGAGGAGAGAATATATTGCATAATTTTGTGAAGGACAGACAGGAAGGGAAAGGAGAGAGTGAGTGGAAATTATAATGATGAAGAGAGAGGGGAAGGAACAGAGGCTAAAGGAGGGAATAAGGGGAATAAAGGAAATAAAGCAGAGAAACTGAGATAGGGGAAATAATGCAATGAGAGAGAGAGAGAGAGAGAGAGAGAGAGAGAGAGAGAGAGAGAGAGAGAGAGAGAGAGAGAGAGAGAGAGAGAGAGAGAGAGAGAGAGAGAGAGAGAGAGAGAGAGAGAGAGAGAGAGAGAGAGAGAACAAAGTCATACAAACATAAATAAACCAGAGAAAATTAAAGAAAACCTGAACAAAGACAGATATAAAAAAAAAAATAGAAAACACAAAACAGATAAATCAATAATCACTAAAATACAACAAAAATAAAAATAAATAAATAAATAAATAAATCTAAATACAGCATCACCAAACTACAGAAATACATAGAGCATCTCTCACCCAACCTCCGCCACCTACCTCACAATCCTCCCACACCTCACATCTGGCAATTAACCTCAACCTTACCTGGCCAAGACAAAGCAAGTCTCCAGGTAGTATTTTTAGGTGTGTGTGGGGGGGGAGGGGAAGGGGAAAGGGGGGGAGGGCGTATGAAGGAAGTGGGTCATGTTGGGAGGGTAAAGAGGTGGGGAGAGAGGGAGGAAAGGGGGGGTGGGTGGGATGGTTAAGGGAAGAAGGGAAGGAGGTGCTCTGCTGCATGTGACAGGCTACTTGAGTGTCTTGTTGGTGCATCGAGACGAGGATGAAAGAAAGACTGAACTTGAGTGAAGGAAGGAATGCAACGATGCTTACTCCAACTGCTAATTAGAGAGAGAGAGCGAGAGCGAGAGAGAGAGAGAGAGAGAGAGAGAGAGAGAGAGAGAGAGAGAGAGAGAGAGAGAGAGAGAGAGAGAGAGAGAGAGAGAGAGAGAGAGAGAGGGAGGGGAGGGACGGAAGCTACCAGAGTAGGAATTCGACAGGACTACAAGGGCACCGCGGCTCTCCAGGACGAGAAGTTACTGATGGAGGAGGCGTGAGGGGAGGAAAATGGAACACACGTGGGTGGACTCAGAGGAAGGGGGAGGGAAGACTGGATGAGGAGGTGAGGAGGTGGCGGCAGGAAGGAAGGAAGGAAGGAAGGTTGGATGACACCCACCTCGTCAAACTTGTCCTGCTGCATCTGGTGGTGGTGGATGAACTTGACGTTGTGGATGGCGCGTTGGATCTCGACGGGGTAGTTAGCCTGGGCCTCGGGCGAGATGTGGAAGCACTCGGGCAGGTCACCGTAGGGCATCTCAAACATGCTGCTGCTGCCCGCGATGCCCGGCGAGCCTGCCATCCCGTCGTCGTCCCCGCCCGCAGCGCAGCCAGGACCAAGGCCCGACAGGGACCCCATGCGGATGCCCACAGGGAGGCAGCCGCCGCCGCCGCCGCCAGGGGGACGGAATCCATTGTGGGATGACCCTGGGGGCAGACATCCGGTGTTCGACGACCTTCCACCCTCCTGTGAATGATTCCTAGCGGCCCGTCATGCCCGCTGACCTCCTACAACACACCCTCTGACGGTCCTTTACACGTCTCAGGCAACACAAGCCCTTACAAGTGTGGGTGAGAAGCCATCATGCTGCAATGTACTACTACAATGTATAACAAGTCTCCAGGGGCTCAGTGGCACCACAAACACATCCCTGGGGGCGGTGCATATCCTACACGTGTTAGGGCGGACAAACCCTCACCTGCCCACCACACCACACCACACCACACACATAACTGTTAAACACTTCACCACACCTGCCGCCTCCTACCTGCCACTGAACCCTTCACTCCCCCTCCCCGCCCCTAGCCTCACCTGGGAAGTGATGGGGCCGGTCCCTGAAGCGTTCCCTGAGGTTGGTGTTGCTGCCGTTCTCTCTGGGCCGCGAGCAAGGCAACTCATGCACGCTGCCCTTCGTCTCCTCCTTCTTGGGCACACGCATCAGCAGCATCGGCGGCAGCATGTCCATGAAGATCTGCGGACACGGACGTGGGATATAAGGACGTAACTCAAGGACAGGATAGAGAGGTAAGGTAAGGACGGTAAGGTAAGGACGGTAAGGTAAGGACGGTAAGGTAAGGACGGTAAGGTAAGGTACGGTAAAGTAAGGACAGACAAAGAGAAAAAAAGACTAACAGAAACTGGGCGACGGTGGGAAAAAAGTGACTTACATTAGTGAAGATAAATCAATCAATCTAACCTTTATCTTGGCAAGCATTAAGATTGACAGTGAGGGAAAAGAATGAGGGGAAAAAAAGCACAAACTACGATTATTGTTGTCAAAATAACTTCTCTTAAAACTATGATAACAAAAATGAGGCAATATTCATTCATCCATAAAATGTGTTTGTATTTGAACTCGTAATAAAAGTTCTAATGTGTCAATCAAAAAATAAAGTTTGAAATGGATTGCATTTGTAAATCTGTACAAATTGACTTACATTTATAAAGTATACACACGATAGAAACTAATTGAATTTACAGATTAAAAAAAAAAAATTCAAATGACGATTCAAATACCTAACTATCTAGAAGTGATCAAAATATGGAGGAAAAATTTACATTCATCTTTTAATTCCTCATTGTATCACCTTCCTTCCATCCTTCCTCTTCTTCTATTCCTCCCTTCCTCCATACTTATCTTTCTTATCTTCCTTTCCTCTATCCATACACAATTATCTTTATCCATCTCCTCCACTCTTCATCACAATTATTTTTATTCCATTCTGTATCCTCATCTCTATTATTTCATCTCATTTATCCTTTTTTCTTAATCCTTTTTCATCTTTACCTAACTCCCATTCCATTTATTTCATCTACTTTCCTCACCTTTTCATTCTAACTCCTACCTGCACCTACCTGTCCTTCCCTCTCTCTACCTCACCTAACCTATCCATCCCTACCTTGACCCTCACCTATTATTTACCATTCCATTCACTGTTCCACCTCATTGATCTCACCTTCTCTCATTCCTTCAGCATCCACTTCACTCTACCTTGCTTCCCTCACTCACCTTTCGAACCCACGGCGCTAGACGGTGAGTAGACGGCTTCCTGTAGTGAATATTGAGGACGATGATGGTGACGATAACACTCAACCCGACGAGAAGCATAGTGAAGAGCAGGTATTTCCCAAGCAGCGGCATGGCTAAGGAAGTCGAGGGCATGATCTCCGAAATCAAGAGGAAGAACATAGTTTGAGACAGAAGGATAGAGATACACAGGGCAACTTTTCTCGCCTGAGTAAGCTGGGAGGTAGAACACGAGGACAGAGAGGTATTCCAGGCTTACACACGGGATGATGAGATTCACGGTGTAGAACAGAGTCTTCCTCCTTAACGTGATGTTGAAGTATATGTCTGAGGAAGAGAAGAGAAGGGAAGGAGGTAAGAGACGGTAGGGTGTGTATTAATGCGAGAAATGAGAAAGGCAGGAATGGAATGGAGAGAATAATGAGGAAGAGATGTTTGAGAGAGGGAGAAATAGATAGATAGAGAGTGAAATATAAATAATCCTTGTAGAAGTTAAATGGTAATAAATAAATGGAAGAAAACGACAGACGTGGAAGATAAGGTGAAAAATTTTAAGGGTTAACTGTTACCTTTGCATTTGTTCAGGTAAAAGAGTACAATTTAACGTGAATTTACATGTTTGTTAAGACGTTCCTACCCACCTTCCCAACCTTCCTAACTCTATTTATCCTTTCCTAACATCCCCTGCCTCTTCCTTTCACCCTGCCAGAGCATCCACCCTCGTCTCTTCTTCCTCACTTAGATCTGTTTCCCTTCCTCGCTAATTACTCACTCTTAGCAGCCTCTCCTCTAACTACCTGTCAAGTATTGCCTCACCAGGGTAGGGCTCGACGCAACAGGGGTAGAATTTCTCGTTCCTCTGAGCTGGTACTCCCATGATGTCCCACTCGACCGAAGGGTAATACTCCACTAAATCGATGCCAACCTCCACCAGGTCTGTCCCTTCGTGCTGGTCCAGGTGCTTCAAGTCAATCTGCAGGTAAGGGAAGCTTGTTAATTAAGAGGACAGGTAAGTTTGGGTGCCTTTTAGAGTATGTGAAGTGAGTTTGTATATATGTGATGTATTAATTTTTATCTATAAGTGATGATAATGATATACAAATATTATCACTTACCTGGTAGCCATCGTAGGTCCAGGATCCGAATTTCATGAAACAGTCTTGCTGGTCGAACGGAAAGTATCGAACATCAATGGCACACGAAGACTTGAAGATGGCTGGCGGGGACCACGTGACCCTCCCGTTGAAGTGAAGAACCGCCTTGGTCATGGTGGTGATGATGTACTCCCCGTCAGCACTGTGGGGGAGGGACGAGGAGAGGTGGAGTAGTAAGATGTGGAAGGTGGATGAGAGATGGGAGTGAGTGTGGGAGTGTGAGGTAATGAGTGAGTGAGTGAGTGAGTGAGTGTAGGAGTAAATGAGAAAGTGAATGATTGAGTGAAGGAAATGAATGACAAGAGATAGAAGTGAAGGAGTTTAAAGCTCTTCGTTACTCCCTTTATACACTTGGAAGGGAAACTAATCAAAACTTGGACGCTACATAAACCCTACCACGTCACCCTACCAGGTCACCCTACCACGTTACCCTGCCTCCCCTGCCGAGGTGAACTTTGAAAACCAATAAATTAACGTATTATTATTATTATTATTATTATTATTATCATGAGTATAAAGTTAGGTTTATATATGAGACAAAATTTCCTCTTCTTCTTCTTCTTCTTCCTCTTCCTCCTCCTCCTCCTCCTCCTCCTCTTCTATCCCTGAAATATTGCAATGGGCTGTAGGGTCAGGAAGTTTAAACAAGATATTGGTGAGAGAGAGAGAGAGAGAGAGAGAGAGAGAGAGAGAGAGAGAGAGAGAGAGAGAGAGAGAGAGAGAGAGAGAGAGAGAGAGAGAGAGAGAGAGAGAGAGAGAGAGAGAGAGAGAGAGAGAGAGAGATGGTAGAAAATTACAGATTAGGTGAGGGATGGAGAGATAGAAAACAGGGCGGGAGGGAAGGAAGGAAAGAGGGAGGGAGAGAAGGAAGGAAAGAGGGAGAGAAGGAGGGAGAGAAGGAAGGAGGGAGGCACTTTCCAAGTTCTCAAGTTCGGGAGATATTCTGAAGAAACTTGTCAGGCCAGAAGTTTGTGGAGGGAGCGGTTGAGGAGCAAATTGATATCGAAAATAAACTTTGTCACACGTCCGGTTCAAAATCCAAGTGTGTGTGCGTGTGTGTGGGTGTGTGTGTGTGTGTGTGTGTGTGTGTGTGTGTATTTTCTTTTCTCTATTCTTTCCTTCATCTATTTCTCTTTCTCTCTTCCCCAGTTTGTGTATTTTAGTCCTTTTCTCCCTTCTCTTACTCTATCTTTCTTTATCTCTCTTTCTCTCTTTCCTTGACTTTTCCTTTCTTTCCTTCGTTTGTATATTCCTCTGTGTCTCCTTTATCTGTTTCCTTTATTATCGTCTTTTTCTTATTCTCTCTTCTTTCGTAAGTCAGGATTTGTCTTTTACTTCGATACCATTGTGCATATTTGTTCTTTCCTTTTATTTATTCATTGTTTCTCTTTCTTTATCCATTATTTCATCCTCCTTTCTTCTCTTCCTTATTTTTTTTATTATTTCATTCTATTTTCACTTCTTATCTTCTTCCTTCCTTTATTTCTTTCTTTACCTTTCTCTCCCTTACATCACCCTATTTTTCCCTTACTCCCTTCCACCTTCTAGCCATCAGACATCCATTAATTCATCTCCTTTCACCCATTCTCTCCCTTCTTTGTCTTCCCTCATTATCCTCCTCCTCCTCCTCCTCCTCCTCAAGATGCTCCTTTCACTCCATACTCCCTTTCCTCTCTTCTACCATTACTAAAGACCTTCTGTAACACTCCTCCCCTCTTCTCTCCCCTCTTCTCTCCCTCCCCCCCCCTCAAAGGCCAGATAGAGCCGGGTCTCGTCTGGTGTGGATTAATGATGCGTGAAAACCTATTCATCAAGACAGGAGATAAGGGGGGCAGGGGGCGCGGACCCCTCCCCTCCTTCCCCTCTCTCCTCTCCTCCCCTTAGAAGATGGGGTGAAGTTTCTCAATGGTCGAGATGAAACGATTTGCACTAAGAAGCTGTGTGTGTGTGTGTGTGTGTGTGTGTGTGTGTGTGTGTGTGTGTGTGTGTGTGTGTGTGTGTGTGTGTGTGTGTGTGTGTGTTTTTGGTCCTCCTCCTCCCAGAACAATCATCATTCAATCATATTAACAAATCACCACCACCACCACCACCACCACCACCACCACCACCACCACCACCACCACCACCACCACATCCACCACCACCACCACCATCACCACCACCACCACCACCACCACCACCATCACATCCACCACCACCACCACCATCACCACCACCACCATCACCACCACCTACCTCACTCCTAATTAGCCTCATTATCCTTAATTACACCTTAACTACCAATAGCTGTCTTGCAGGAAACGCGCCACTCCAAGTAGACAATTAACTACCCTTAACTACTGGCAGATAGTACTCGTGTGACGCTATACTATCATTAAGGCTTCACTACTCTTCACAAAGGGTTCTAAGTGCCTCTTCCCCTCCCCTTAATGACCCTAAAAAGGCTTCACTCTACAAATTCAAGGTTAAATAAGGTTACTTAAAGTGCCTCCTAATTTTCTTGCTCTATAGTCCGACAGATCTTAGCAGAGCTTTCTGGTGGGACAGAATCCAGTCTTCCCATGGGTCCAACGTTGCCATGTCTACGTGAAATAGCCAGTTAGAACTTGATGTACATAAGTAAAAGGCATATAAAATGTTTTAACGAAAATCCATGCAACATAAAATATAAAAAAATCATGTATAATATAAAAGTTAACGTTCTACGCTTACGATATTCATATGAATATCGAAGCGCGGCATACATTTTTTACAGTGTTGCTTGGAAAACGTTATCACTTTTATCAACGTTCACCGTAGTTCTTATTAAGGTAAATGATGCAATAACTGTGTTCTAAATACAATATGAAGGAATATAGCAATAAAATGAGGTATTTCCTCTATAAAATAAATATTGTAAACTCCCTTCAAACGGCAGCACTCATTTTTCAACCTCAGGACAGGTCACCTGTTAAGCGCGTACACACACACACACACACACACACACACACACACACACACACACACACACACACACACACACACACACACACACACACACACACATCCTTTTTCCATAAACATGAATTTCTTCCTCATTTTTTCGAAAGCTATTAGAAATATTGGAAATATAATTGCAGCATCTGATAGACCTAATTAAACTCTAAAACTGTCATTATGAATATTTGTTCTATGACTAATAATTACGCAGTAAAATGAAACCGTATAATTATATAAAAACACGACTTTCCTCCTCATTTTCTCGAAAGATATTAGAGATATTGGAAATATCATTACAGAATCTGATAGACCTAATTAAAATCTACTACTGTCATTATGAATATTTGCTCTAGTACTAATATATACTGAATTTTACTTTTTTTTAAATTACTTTCTTCCTCATTTTCTCGAAAGCTATTAGAGATATTGGAAATATCATTGCACCATCTGATACACCTAATTCAACTGTACAACTGTCATTATGAATATTTGTTCTATGACTAATAATTACGCAGTAAAATAAAACCGTATATTTATATAAAAACATGACTTTCATCCTCATTTTTTCGAAAGCTATTAGATATTGGAAATATCATTGCAGCATTTGATACACCTAATTAAACTGTAAAACTGTCATTATGAATATTTGTTCTATGACTAATAATTACGCAGTAAAATGAAACTTAATATTTATATAAAAACATGACTTTCCTCCTCATTTTCTCGAAAGCTATTAGAGATATTAGAAATATCATTGCACCATCTGATACACCTAATTAAATTGTACAACTGATGTTATGAATATTTGTTGTATGACTAATAATTACGCAGTAAAATAAACTTTATATTTATATAAAAACATTACTTTCCTCCTCATTTTCTCGAAAGCTATTAGAGATATGGGAAATATAATTGCAGCATCTGATAGACCTAATTAAACTCTAAAACTGTCATTATGAATATTTGTTCTATGACTAATAATTACGCAGTAAAATGAAACTTAATATTTATATAAAAACATGACTTTTCTCCTCATTTTCCCGAAAGCTATTAGAGATATTGGAAATATCATTGCAGCATCTGATACACCTAATTAAATTGTACAACTGATATTATGAATATTTGTTCTATGACTAATAATTACGCAGTAAAATTAAACTTTATTTTTATATAAAAACATGACTTTCCTTCTCATTTTCCTGAAAGCTATTAGAGATATTGGAAATATCATTGCAGCATCTTATAGACCTAATTAAACTGTACAACTGTAATTATGAATATTTGTTCTATGACTCATAATTACGCAGTAAAATAAAACTTTATATTTATATAGAAACATGACTTTACTCCTCATTTTCTCGCAAGCTATTAGAGATATTGGAAATATCATTGCAGCATCTGATAGGCCTAATTAAACTGTATAACTGTACTTATGAATATTAGTTCTTTGACTCATAATTACGCAGTAAAATAAAACTATATATTTATATAAAAACATGAATTTCCTCCTTATTTTCTCGAAAGCTATTAGAGATATTGGAAATATCATTGCAGCATCTGATAGACCTAATTAAACTGTACAACTGTAATTATGAATATTTGTTCTGTGACTCATAATTACGCAGTAAAATGAAACTTAATATTTATATAAAAACATGACTTTCCTTCCTCATTTTCTCGAAAGCTATTAGAGATATTGGAAATATCATTACAGAATTTGATAGACCTAATTAAAATCTACTACTGTCATTATGAATATTTGCTCTAGTACTAATATATACAGAATTTTACTTTTTTAAAAATTACTTTCTTCCTCATTTTCTCGAAAGCTATTAGAGATATTGGAAATATCATTGCACCATCTGATACACCTAATTCAACTGTACAACTGTCATTATGAATATTTGTTCTATGACTAATAATTACGCAGTAAAATAAAACCGTATATTTATATAAAAACATGACTTTCATCCTCATTTTCTCGAAAGCTATTAGATATTGGAAATATCATTGCAGCATTTGATACACCTAATTAAACTGTAAAACTGTCATTATGAATATTTGTTCTATGACTAATAATTACGCAGTAAAATGAAACTCAATATTTATATAAAAACATGACTTTCCTCCTCATTTTCTCGAAAGCTATTAGAGATATTAGAAATATCATTGCACCATCTGATACACCTAATTAAATTGTACAACTGATATTATGAATATTTGTTCTATGACTAATAATTACGCAGTAAAATAAAACTTTATATTTATATAAAAACATTACTTTCCTCCTCATTTTCTCGAAAGCTATTAGAGATATGGGAAATATAATTGCAGCATCTGATAGACCTAATTAAACTCTAAAACTGTCATTATGAATATTTGTTCTATGACTAATAATTACGTAGTAAAATGAAACTTAATATTTATATAAAAACATGACTTTCCTCCTCATTTTCCCGAAAGCTATTAGAGATATTGGAAATATCATTGCAGCATCTGATAAACCTAATTAAATTGTACAACTGATATTATGAATATTTGTTCTATGACTAATAATTACGCAGTAAAATTAAACTTTATTTTTATATAAAAACATGACTTTCCTTCTCATTTTCCTGAAAGCTATTAGAGATATTGGAAATATCATTGCAGCATCTTATAGACCTAATTAAACTGTACAACTGTAATTATGAATATTTGTTCTATGACTCATAATTACGCAGTAAAATGAAACTTAATATTTATATAAAAACATAACTTTACTCCTCATTTTCTCGCAAGCTATTAGAGATATTGGAAATATCATTGCAGCATCTGATAGGCCTAATTAAACTGTACAACTGTAATTATGAATATTTGTTCTATGACTCATAATTACGCAGTAAAATAAAACTTTATATTTATATAGAAACATGACTTTACTCCTCATTTTCTCGCAAGCTATTAGAGATATTGGAAATATCATTGCAGCATCTGATAGGCCTAATTAAACTGTACAACTGTACTTATGAATATTAGTTCTTTGACTCATAATTACGCAGTAAAATAAAACTATATATTTATATAAAAACATGAATTTCCTCCTCATTTTCTCGAAAGCTATTAGAGATATTGGAAATATCATTGCAGCATCTCATAGACCTAATCAAACTGTACAACTGTAATTATGAATATTTGTTCTATGACTCATAATTACGCAGTAAAATGAAACTTAATATTTATATAAAAACATGACTTTCCTTCCTCATTTTCTCGAAAGCTATTAGAGATATTGGAAATATCATTACATAATCTGATAGACCTAATTAAAATCTACTACTGTCATTATGAATATTTGCTCTAGTTCTAATATATACTGAATTTTACTTTTTTTTAAATTACTTTCTTCCTCATTTTCTCGAAAGCTATTAGAGATATTGGAAATATCATTGCACCATCTGATAAACCTAATTCAACTGTACAACTGTCATTATGAATATTTGTTCTATGACTAATAATTACGCAGTAAAATAAAACCGTATATTTATATAAAAACATGACTTTCATCCTCATTTTCTCGAAAGCTATTAGATATTGGAAATATCATTGCAGCATTTGATACACCTAATTAAACTGTAAAACTGTCATTATGAATATTTGTTCTATGACTAATAATTACGCAGTAAAATGAAACTTAATATTTATATAAAAACATGACTTTCCTCCTCATTTTCTCGAAAGCTATTAGAGATATTAGAAATATCATTGCACCATCTGATACACCTAATTAAATTGTACAACTGATATTATGAATATTTGTTCTATGACTAATAATTACGCAGTAAAATAAAACTTTATATTTATATAAAAACATTACTTTCCTCCTCATTTTCTCGAAAGCTATTAGAGATATGGGAAATATAATTGCAGCATCTGATAGACCTAATTAAACTCTAAAACTGTCATTATGAATATTTGTTCTATGACTAATAATTACGCAGTAAAATGAAACTTAATATTTATATAAAAACATGACTTTCCTCCTCATTTTCCCGAAAGCTATTAGAGATATTGGAAATATCATTGCAGCATCTGATAAACCTAATTAAATTGTACAACTGATATTATGAATATTTGTTCTATGACTAATAATTACGCAGTAAAATTAAACTTTATTTTTATATAAAAACATGACTTTCCTTCTCATTTTCCTGAAAGCTATTAGAGATATTGGAAATATCATTGCAGCATCTTATAGACCTAATTAAACTGTACAACTGTAATTATGAATATTTGTTCTATGACTCATAATTACGCAGTAAAATGAAACTTAATATTTATATAAAAACATAACTTTACTCCTCATTTTCTCGCAAGCTATTAGAGATATTGGAAATATCATTGCAGCATCTGATAGGCCTAATTAAACTGTACAACTGTAATTATGAATATTTGTTCTATGACTCATAATTACGCAGTAAAATAAAACTTTATATTTATATAGAAACATGACTTTACTCCTCATTTTCTCGCAAGCTATTAGAGATATTGGAAATATCATTGCAGCATCTGATAGGCCTAATTAAACTGTACAACTGTACTTATGAATATTAGTTCCTTGACTCATAATTACGCAGTAAAATAAAACTATATATTTATATAAAAACATGAATTTCCTCCTCATTTTCTCGAAAGCTATTAGAGATATTGGAAATATCATTGCAGCATCTCATAGACCTAATCAAACTGTACAACTGTAATTATGAATATTTGTTCTATGACTCATAATTACGCAGTAAAATGAAACTTAATATTTATATAAAAACATGACTTTCCTTCCTCATTTTCTCGAAAGCTATTAGAGATATTGGAAATATCATTACAGAATCTGATAGACCTAATTAAAATCTACTACTGTCATTATGAATATTTGCTCTAGTTCTAATATATACTGAATTTTACTTTTTTTTAAATTACTTTCTTCCTCATTTTCTCGAAAGCTATTAGAGATATTGGAAATATCATTGCACCATCTGATAAACCTAATTCAACTGTACAACTGTCATTATGAATATTTGTTCTATGACTAATAATTACGCAGTAAAATAAAACCGTATATTTATATAAAAACATGACTTTCATCCTCATTTTCTCGAAAGCTATTAGATATTGGAAATATCATTGCAGCATTTGATACACCTAATTAAACTGTAAAACTGTCATTATGAATATTTGTTCTATGACTAATAATTACGCAGTAAAATGAAACTTAATATTTATATAAAAACATGACTTTCCTCCTCATTTTCTCGAAAGCTATTAGAGATATTAGAAATATCATTGCACCATCTGATACACCTAATTAAATTGTACAACTGATATTATGAATATTTGTTCTATGACTAATAATTACGCAGTAAAATAAAACTTTATATTTATATAAAAACATTACTTTCCTCCTCATTTTCTCGAAAGCTATTAGAGATATGGGAAATATAATTGCAGCATCTGATAGACCTAATTAAACTCTAAAACTGTCATTATGAATATTTGTTCTATGACTAATAATTACGCAGTAAAATGAAACTTAATATTTATATAAAAACATGACTTTCCTCCTCATTTTCCCGAAAGCTATTAGAGATATTGGAAATATCATTGCAGCATCTGATAAACCTAATTAAATTGTACAACTGATATTATGAATATTTGTTCTATGACTAATAATTACGCAGTAAAATTAAACTTTATTTTTATATAAAAACATGACTTTCCTTCTCATTTTCCTGAAAGCTATTAGAGATATTGGAAATATCATTGCAGCATCTTATAGACCTAATTAAACTGTACAACTGTAATTATGAATATTTGTTCTATGACTCATAATTACGCAGTAAAATGAAACTTAATATTTATATAAAAACATAACTTTACTCCTCATTTTCTCGCAAGCTATTAGAGATATTGGAAATATCATTGCAGCATCTGATAGGCCTAATTAAACTGTACAACTGTAATTATGAATATTTTTTCTATGACTCATAATTACGCAGTAAAATAAAACTTTATATTTATTTAGAAACATGACTTTACTCCTCATTTTCTCGCAAGCTATTAGAGATATTGGAAATATCATTGCAGCATCTGATAGGCCTAATTAAACTGTACAACTGTACTTATGAATATTAGTTCTTTGACTCATAATTACGCAGTAAAATAAAACTATATATTTATATAAAAACATGAATTTCCTCCTCATTTTCTCGAAAGCTATTAGAGATATTGGAAATATCATTGCAGCATCTCATAGACCTAATTAAACTTTACAACTGTAATTATGAATATTTGTTCTATGACTCATAATTACGCAGTAAAATGAAACTTAATATTTATATAAAAACATGACTTTCCTTCCTCATTTTCTCGAAAGCTATTAGAGATATTGGAAATATCATTACAGAATCTGATAGACCTAATTAAAATCTACTACTGTCATTATGAATATTTGCTCTAGTTCTAATATATACTGAATTTTACTTTTTTTTAAAATTACTTTCTTCCTCATTTTCTCGAAAGCTATTAGAGATATTGGAAATATCATTGCACCATCTGATACACCTAATTCAACTGTACAACTGTCATTATGAATATTTGTTCTATGACTAATAATTACGCAGTAAAATAAAACCGTATATTTATATAAAAACATGACTTTCATCCTCATTTTCTCGAAAGCTATTAGATATTGGAAATATCATTGCAGCATTTGATACACCTAATTAAACTGTAAAACTGTACCTATGAATATTTGTTCTATGACTAATAATTACGCAGTAAAATGAAACTTAATATTTATATAAAAACATGACTTTCCTCCTCATTTTCTCGAAAGCTATTAGAGATATTAGAAATATCATTGCACCATCTGATACACCTAATTAAATTGTACAACTGATATTATGAATATTTGTTCTATGACTAATAATTACGCAGTAAAATAAAACTTTATATTTATATAAAAACATTACTTTCCTCCTCATTTTCTCGAAAGCTATTAGAGATATGGGAAATATAATTGCAGCATCTGATAGACCTAATTAAACTCTAAAACTGTCATTATGAATATTTGTTCTATGACTCAATTACGCAGTAAAATGAAACTTAATATTTATATAAAAACATGACTTTCCTCCTCATTTTCCCGAAAGCTATTAGAGATATTGGAAATATCATTGCAGCATCTGATACACCTAATTAAATTGTACAACTGATATTATGAATATTTGTTCTATGACTAATAATTACGCAGTAAAATAAAACTTTATATTTATATAGAAACATGACTTTACTCCTTATTTTCTCGAAAGCTATTAGAGATATTGGAAATATCATTGCAGCATCTTATAGACCTAATTAAACTGTACAACTGTAATTATGAATATTTGTTCTATGACTCATAATTACGCAGTAAAATGAAACTTAATATTTATATAAAAACATAACTTTACTCCTCATTTTCTCGCAAGCTATTAGAGATATTGGAAATATCATTGCAGCATCTGATAGGCCTAATTAAACTGTACAACTGTAATTATGAATATTTGTTCTATGACTCATAATTACGCAGTAAAATAAAACTTTATATTTATATAGAAACATGACTTTACTCCTCATTTTCTCGCAAGCTATTAGAGATATTGGAAATATCATTGCAGCATCTGATAGGCCTAATTAAACTGTACAACTGTACTTATGAATATTAGTTCTTTGACTCATAATTACGCAGTAAAATAAAACTATATATTTATATAAAAACATGAATTTCCTCCTCATTTTCTCGAAAGCTATTAGAGATATTGGAAATATCATTGCAGCATCTCATAGACCTAATTAAACTGTACAACTGTAATTATGAATATTTGTTCTATGACTCATAATTACGCAGTAAAATGAAACTTAATATTTATATAAAAACATGACTTTCCTTCCTCATTTTCTCGAAAGCTATTAGAGATATTGGAAATATCATTACAGAATCTGATAGACCTAATTAAAATCTACTACTGTCATTATGAATATTTGCTCTAGTACTAATATATACTGAATTTTACTTTTTTTTAAATTACTTTCTTCCTCATTTTCTCGAAAGCTATTAGAGATATTGGAAATATCATTGCACCATCTGATACACCTAATTCAACTGTACAACTGTCATTATGAATATTTGTTCTATGACTAATAATTACGCAGTAAAATAAAACCGTATATTTATATAAAAACATGACTCTCCTCCTCATTTTCTCGAAAGCTATTAGAGATATTGGAAATATCATTGCAGCATCTGATACACCTAATTAAATTGTACAACTGATATTATGAATATTTGTTCTATGACTAATAATTTCGCAGTAAAATTAAACTTTATATTTATATAAAAACATGACTTTCCTTCTTATTTTCCCGAAAGCTATTAGAGATATTGGAAATATCATTGCAGCATGTGATAGACCTAATTAAACTGTACAACTGTAATTATGAATATTTGTTCTATGACTCATAATTACGCAGTAAAATAAAACTTTATATTTATATAAAAACATGACTTTCCTCCTCATTTTCTCGAAAGCTATTAGAGATATTGGAAATATCATTGCAGCATCTGATGGACCAAATTAAACTGTACAACTGATATTATGAATATTTGTTGTATGACTAATAATTACGCAGTAAAATAAAACTTTATATTTATATAAAAACATGACTTTCCTCCTCATTTTCTCGAAAGCTATTAGAGATATTGGAAATATCATTGCAGCATCTGATAGACCTAATTAAACTGTACAACTGTAATTATGAATATATGTTCTATGACTCATAATTACGCAGTAAAATAAAACTTTATATTTATATAGAAACATGACTTTACTCCTTATTTTCTCGAAAGCTATTAGAGATATTGGAAATATCATTGCAGCATCTGATAGGCCTAATTAAACTGTACAACTGTACCTATGAATATTTGTTCTTTGACTCATAATAACGCAGTAAAATAAATTTATATATTTATATAAAAACATGAATTTCCTCCTCATTTTCTCGAAAGCTATTAGAGATATTGGAAATATAATTGCATCATCTGATGGACCTAATTAAACTGTACAACTGATATTATGAATATTTGTTGTATGACTAATATTTACTCAGTAAAAGGAAACTTAATATTTATATAAAAACATGACTTTCCTCCTCATTTTCTCGAAAGCTATTAGAAATTCGAAATATCATTGCAGCATTTGATACACCTAATTAAACTGTAAACCTGTCATTATGAATATTTGTTCTATGACTAATAATTACGCAGTAAAATGAAACTTAATATTTATATAAAAACATGACCTTCCTCCTCATTTTCTCGAAAGCTATTAGAGATATTGAAAATATCATTGCAGCATCTGATACACCTAATTAAACTGTAGAACTGATATTATGAATATTTGTTCTATGACTAATAATTACGCAGTAAAATTAAACTTTATTTTTATATAAAAACATTACTTTCCTTCTCATTTTCCTGAAAGCTATTAGAGATATACGAAATATCATTGCAGCATCTTATAGACCTAATTAAACTGTACAACTGTAATTATGAATATTTGTTCTATGACTCATAATTACGCAGTAAAATGAAACTTAATATTTATATAAAAACATGACTTTACTCCTCATTTTCTCGCAAGCTATTAGAGATATTGGAAATATCATTGCAGCATCTGATAGGCCTAATTAAACTGTACAACTATAATTAAGAATATTTGTTCTATGACTCATAATTACGCAGTAAAATAAAACTTTATATTTATATAGAAACATGACTTTACTCCTCATTTTCTTGCAAGCTATTAGAGATATTGGAAATATCATTGCAGCATCTGATAGGCCTAATTAAACTGTACAACTGTACTTATGAATATTTGTTCTTTGACTCATAATTACGCAGTAAAATAAAACTATATATTTATATAAAAACATGAATTTCCTCCTCATTTTCTCGAAAGCTATTAGAGATATTGGAAATATCATTGCAGCATCTGATAGACCTAATTAAACTGTACAACTGTAATTATGAATATTTGTTCTATGACTCATAATTACGCAGTAAAATTAAACTTAATATTTATATAAAAACATGACTTTCCTTCCTCATTTTCTCGAAAGCTATTAGAGATATTGGTAATATCATGACAGAATCTGATAGACCTAATTAAAATCTACTACTCTCATTATGAATATTTGCTCTAGTACTAATATATACTGAATTTTACTTTTTTAAAAATTACTTTCTTCCTCATTTTCTCGAAAGCTATTAGAGATATTGGAAATATCATTGCACCATCTGATACACCTAATTCAACTCTACAACTGTCATTATGAATATTTGTTCTATGACTAATAATTACGCAGTAAAATAAAACCGTATATTTATATAAAAACATGACTCTCCTCCTCATTTTCTCGAAAGCTATTAGAGATATTGGAAATATCATTGCAGCATCTGATACACCTAATTAAATTGTACAACTGATATTATGAATATTTGTTCTATGACTAATAATTACGCAGTAAAATTAAACTTTATATTTATATAAAAACATGACTTTCCTTCTCATTTTCCCGAAAGCTATTAGAGATATTGGAAATATCATTGCAGCATCTGATACACCTAATCAAAATGTACAACTGTCATTATGAATATTTGTTCTATGACTAATAATTATGCAGTAAAATGAAACTTAATATTTATATAAAAACATGACTTTCCTCCTCAATTTCTCGAAAGCTATAAGAGATATTGGAAATATCATTGCTGCATCTGATACACCTAATTAAACTCTACAACTGTGATTATGAATATTTGTTCTATGACTAATAATTAAGCAGTAAAATGAAACTTAATATTTATATAAAAACATGACTTTCCTCCTCATTTTCCCGAAAGCTATTAGAGATATTCGAAATATGATTGCAGCATCTGATACACCTAATTAAACTGTACAATTTTCATTATGAATATTTGTTCTATGACTAATAATTACGCAGTAAAATGAAACTTAATATTTATATAAAACCATGAATTTCCTCCTCATTTTCCCGAAAGCTATTAGAGATATTGGAAACATCATTGCAGCATCTGATACACCTAATTAAACTGTACAACTGTCATTATGAATATTTGTTCTATGACTAATAATTACACAGTAAAATGAAACTCAATATTTATTTAAAAACATGACTTTCCTCCTCATTTTCTCGAAAGCTATTAGAGATATTGGAAATATCATTGCAGCATCTGATACACCTAATTAAACTGCTGGATAGACACCACTTCTAAGAAGGCCACGGGAGTTCGGGTACCCAGTGGGAAAGGTTCCCGCTGGATAATTCTGCACGCCGGCAACAGGAACCTAACCCTTCCTTACCTTCCAAGCTAAGAATGTCGGTGACTATCACGATCAGATGAACGCAGAAACCTTTGAGAAGTGGTTCAAGACACAACTGTTGCCGAATATTCCTCCATCTTCAGTCATCGTAATGGATAACGCACCCTATCACTCCAGGAAAATCGATAAACCACCATTAGCATCAAACAACAAAGCAACCATAAGAGAATGCCTGGAGAGGAAGGGTGTGGCAGTACCCGATGTTCTACTGAAAGT
>JAPQNM010000036.1:2145128-2148699 GCA_029783475.1 Metacarcinus magister
TACTGCTACCACTACTGTCACTACCACTACTACTACCACTACTGTCACTATCACTACTGTCACTACCACTACTGCTACCACTACTTCCTGGCAAGCGATGTCAGGCCACTAGCGACGTCTTTTGAATCGACATTTCGTAAGTTAGGTACATCAGGATGAACTTACTCAAAGTTTGCTACGTTAACGGATAGTATTTTAGTTGTGGATTGGCTTCTAAATATTTGTCAAGTCTATTTTTGAACGTAGTAATTGTTTTACTGTCGACGACATTGGCGGGCAGGGAGTTCCAAACGTTAACGATCCGATTGAAAAAGAAGTGCTTGGCTTTGTTTGATGTGAATCTTTTACCAGTAATCTTAAAACAATGATGTCTTCTTGTTATATTTGATCAATCAAAAGTAATGTAATCTTCTGTATTGATATTATCGAATCCTTTGATTATCTTGAACATTTCAATGAAATCCCCTCGCATCCTTCCTAATGATAAAAATAAATAATAATGATAAAAATAAATATTAATGATAAAAATATATATTAATGATAAAAATATATATTAATGATAAAAATTTATATTAATGATAAAAATATATATTAATGATAAAAATATATATTAATGATAAAAATATATATTAATGATAAAAATAAATAATAATGATAAAAATAAATATTAATGATAAAAATATATATTAATGATAAAAATATATATTAATGATAAAAATAAATAATAATGATAAAAATAAATATTAATGATAAAAATATATATTAATGATAAAAATATATATTAATGATAAAAATTTATATTAATGATAAAAATATATATTAATGATAAAAATATATATTAATGATAAAAATATATATTAATGATAAAAATATATATTAATGATAAAAAATAAATATTAATGATAAAAATAAATATTAATGATAAAAATATATATTAATGATAAAAATAAATAATAATGATAAAAATAAATATTAATGATAAAAATAAATATTAATGATAAAAATAAATATTAATGATAAAAATAAATATTAATGATAAAAATAAATATTAATGATAACAATAAATATTGGCGCTAATTGGTCCACTGAAGACTATTTAAGAAGGAAGACACAAAGGAGGAGGAGGAGGAGGAGGAGGAGGAGGGGAAGGAGGGGGAGAATATTATGATTTTGCTGTAGGAGTTTGGAGAGAGAGGGAGAGAGAGAAAGAGAGAGAGAGAGAGCGCGATAGAGATAGAGAGATAAATAGAGAGAATAAATAGTTTTAGGCGTATCACACATGCGTATATAGTGTTTAATATTATAGTAATGATGAAACTGAGTCCAGATTCGTGTTCAGTTTGACTGAAAACCTTTAGGTACAAATTTTCATGAAATTCTGAGGTGTGGAAATTTTTCACGAAATTTTCAAGGGTGTCACCTTAGATTTTTTTCATGAAATCATGTTTTTCAAAATAACTCGAAAAGTATGAGGTTTACGTAAAAAACATCCGTAATAGTAAATATAGAGCAGGAGACGCCCGTTCCTTTGAGCTTTACTAGAATGTAATTGGAATGTAATTAATGGAGATATTGATATATTTGTATTTTACACGAAACTTCTACTTAATTACATTTTTCTCCTAAACCAAAAGAGTAATTTACAAACAGATGAGACCATCAGATAGAACTTGTCAAGCTGAACAACTTTGTTTCTATACATCTTTGTTGTAGGACTAATACTTTACTTGTAAAATGACTAAACTATTTTGGACTCAAATTCTGGTGGAAATCTTAGGGCCAAAAATTTCACGAATCCATTTTCATCACAAATCCACGAAAACTTATATTGAAGTTAAAGGTTTTGAAATTAATAATAATACATGTTAAGGAAGTGTTGCTGTTGGAGTAAATAAATATTAATAATTATAATAATAAATATTAATGATAAAAATAAATATTAATGATAAAAATAAATATTAATGATAAAAATATATATTAATGATAAAAATAAATATCAATGATAAAAATAAATATTAATGATAAAAATATATATTAATGATAAAAATATATATTAATGATAAAAATATATATTAATGATAAAAATATATATTAATGATAAAAAATAAATATTAATGATAAAAATAAATATTAATGATAAAAATATATATTAATGATAAAAATAAATATTTATGATAAAAATATATATTAATGATAAAAATATATATTATCGATAAAAATATATATTAATGATAAAAAATAAATATTAATGATAAAAATAAATATTAATGATAAAAATATATATTAATGATAAAAATATATATTAATGATAAAAATATATATTAATGATAAAAATATATATTAATGATAAAAATAAATATTAATGATAAAAATAAATAATAATGATAAAAAATAAATATTAATGATAAAAATATATATTAATGATAAAAAATAAATATTAATGATAAAAATAAATATTAATGATAAAAATATATATTAATGATAAAAATATATATTAATGATAAAAATATATATTAATGATAAAAATATATATTAATGATAAAAATATATATTAATGATAAAAATAAATATTAATGATAAAAATATATATTAATGATAAAAATATATATTAATGATAAAAATATATATTAATGATAAAAATATATATTAATGATAAAAATATATATTAATGATAAAAATAAATATTAATGATAAAAATAAATATTAATGATAAAAAATATATATTAATGATAAAAATATATATTAATGATAAAAAATAAATATTAATGATAAAAATATATATTAATGATAAAAATATATATTAATGATAAAAATATATATTAATGATAAAAATAAATTTTAATGATAAAAATATATATTAATGATAAAAATAAATATTAACGATAAAAATAAATATTATTGATAAAAATAAATAATGATAAAAATAAATATTAATGATAAAAATATATATTAATGATAAAAATAAATATTAATGATAAAAATATATATTAATGATAAAAATATATATTAATGATAAAAATATATATTAATGATAAAAATATATATTAATGATAAAAATATATATTAATGATAAAAATATATATTAATGATAAAAAATAAATATTAATGATAAAAATATATATTAATGATAAAAATATATATTAATGATAAAAATATATATTAATGATAAAAATATATATTAATGATAAAAATATATATTAATGATAAAAATATATATTAATGATAAAAATATATATTAATGATAAAAATATATATTAATGATAAAAATATATATTAATGATAAAAATATATATTAATGATAAAAATATATATTAATGATAAACAATATATATTAATGATAAAAATATATATTAATGATAAAAATATATATTAATGATAAAAATTAAATATTAATGATAAAATATATATTAATGATAAAAATATATATTAATGATAAAAATATATATTAATGATAAAAATATATATTAATGATAAAAATATATATTAATGATAAAAATATATATTAATGATAAAAATATATATTAATGATAAAAATATATATTAATGATAAAAATAAATATTAATGTTAAAA
>JAPQNM010000036.1:2153799-2163799 GCA_029783475.1 Metacarcinus magister
TCTCTCTCTCTCTCTCTCTCCCTCTCTCTCTCCTTCCTCTTCCTCCTCCTTTTTCTCTTCTCTGCCTCGCCACTTAACCATATTCTCCTCACCAAATTTCATTATGAGACTAGTACAGAGGAGGAGGAAGAGGAGGAGGAGGAGGAGGAGGAGGAGGAGGAGGAGGAGGAGGAGGAAGGAAACAAAGGAATAACAACAAACAACTACTACTACTACAATATAAATAACAATAACAACAACTACAACTAAAACAAATGCAATACGACGCCACAGTGGGAGGAAGGCTGTGATTGGCTGAGCAGTGGGAGGGAAGGAGTCAAGAGCGTTCATGATTGGTTGGGCGGGACGGCTAGACGAATGGTGATTGGTGGAGGGAGGAACTCGCTGCAGCCCGTGATAGGTGGACTGAAATTGACTTCTCTAAAACATGACTGCCTTTCCTCCTCCTCCTCCTCCTCCTCCTCCTCCTCCTCCTCCTCCTCCTCCTCCTCCTCTTCCTCTTCCTCTTTGCATTAGTCTATTCTGAAATCCGCTTTTCATTTTCTTTTTCTCTCTTTTTCTTGTTCAAAATGAGTTACGAATTTGTCATTCATCCTCTTTTCACTCACTATTCATACATTTCTTCCTCTTCTTCCTCTTCTTCCTCTTCTTCCTCCTCCTCCTCCTCCTCCTCCATCTGACATCACATTCATGACGTCATTATCCTAAGCCCGTAAAATAACGTCACATGGTTGCTATGGAAACATCACAAAGACCAGGTGAACCATACCCTTTTCCCCTCACTCCCTTCCCCTCCTTTCCCCTCCTTTCCCCTCCTTTCCCCTCTTTTCCCTTACCTCCTTCTCTCTTTCCCTCTCTTTTCCCTCTTTTCCCCTCTTTTCCCCCTCCCTACCTCCTCTTTTCCCCTCCCTATCTCCTCTCTCTTTCCCTCTCTGTTCCCCTTCCTCACTCTTCTTTCTTTATTTTCTCCTCTCCCTTATTTCCCCTCTTTTCCCTATTTTATCTCCCCTACTTACCTCTCACTCCTCCTGTCCCCCTCTCTCTTTCCCCCCTCACTCCCCTCATACCTTTCTCTTTTCTCCTCCTTCCCTCCCTCCTTTCCCCTCTCTTCCCCCCTACCCCCCCTTCCCTCCATCGTATTTATTCATGTTAAATCCTATGAGTTTATATTTTCTTCATAAGGAAATCAAGAAATGGAAAAAGGAAAGAAAATGGTGAAGGAAGGAAAGAGGAAGAAGATCATTTGGTTAATTGAAAGAACGAATACAAAGGAAAGAAAGAAAGAAAGAAAGAAAGAAGGAGATGATAATAATTTGTGATAAAGAGGAAGAATTATCAGTAAAAATAATAAAATCAGATAGTGAAGGAATATTTTTTTAAGAATTGAAATACATAAGTGAGATAAAAATTAATATGCAATTTACGTTGATTAAAGCAATTAGGATCAGAGAGAGAGAGAGAGAGAGAGAGAGAGAGAGAGAGAGAGAGAGAGAGAGAGAGAGAGAGAGAGAGAGAGAGAGAGAGAGAGAGAGAGAGAAATATAACTTTAAGCCTTTTTTTATTCATTAATGTTTAAATAAATAATAAAATAGAGAGATGAAGAAAAAAAAATCAAAAGAAAATATGTTATCTTCCCCTCTTCCTCACCCTTTCCCCTCACCTGCAGATACCTGAGTTAATTAATCACCTGGCCACACCCACTCACCTGTTCCACCCACACGTTAGAGGTCATAATCTGGTTCTTCAAATTCTGAGGAAAAAGAAGAAAAATATATAATTAGCACATGTTTTGATTTTAGTTAGTTTTTTTTTGGGGGGGCGGGGTGGGGGGGGTTAAGATTATAGTGCAAATATAATTGAGTTAGTTTTCTTTATTTTTTTTATTATTATTATTTGTGGAAAGAAAATTAAACTGAATCCTTCCTCGTCTTCATTTCACATTATTAAAAGAGAGAGAAAAGTTTTTAAAAATAACATTAAAAGAGCGAGAGGAAGAAAAAATTTAAATAAGCAACTTTTTTTTATATATATATCTTTAAAATTAATTACAACAAATGACTCTTAACTTACACTAGATTTTAATGAAGAAGAAAAATCACTTTATACAAATTACTCAGAAGAAAAAGTATTCATTTAAGTAACTATGGAAAAAATTTACACACACACACACACACACACTACTCCTTCCTTCTCATACCCTTCCCCTTATCCCTCTCTTTATCCCCTTTTTCCCCTCTTCCTTCTCTCCCCTCGCTTGTCATGCTAACGTTGGCAAAGTTCTCACTCCTGTTAAACTTTGCTAATGATGGAAATAATACGGTCATTACGAAGAGAGAGAGAGAGAGAGAGAGAGAGAGAGAGAGAGAGAGAGAGAGAGAGAGAGAGAGAGAGAGAGAGAGAGAGAGAGAGAGAGAGAGCACCTTCTATCTCCCTCACTCCTTCTTCTTCACCCTGCTTTATCGACGCTATCTCTCTCCTCGTGTTCACTGGTGTCTTGTCACAAAGTTAGGGCGTGAGAGAGAGAGAGAGAGAGAGAGAGAGAGAGAGAGAGAGAGAGAGAGAGAGAGAGAGAGAGAGAGAGAGAGAGAGAGAGAGAGAGAGAGGTGGAGTGGAGCTAATCAGGAAGTATGAAGAGAGAGAGAGAGAGAGAGAGAGAGAGAGAGAGAGAGAGAGAGAGAGAGAGAGAGAGAGAGAGAGAGAGAGAGAGAGAGAGAGAGAGAGAGTATTGTATTGGTGATATAGCCACTTAATTATGAAATGCGACTGAAATTGGTGAGAGAGAGAGAGAGAGAGAGAGAGAGAGAGAGAGAGAGAGAGAGAGAGAGAGAGAGAGAGAGAGAGAGAGAGACTTAATGACTATAGACTAAAGAAAGAATAATAATAATAATAATAACAACAACAATAACAATCACTAAAACATCTTTCTTAACTGCTATGATAAATTACTTACTATATATTTTTCTAAGACTTCATTATTTTATTCTTAATGCTCTTTTTTCACTCCTTTCTTTTTACTAAGTGGAGGAGGAGGAGGAGGAGGAGGAGGAGGAAGAAGAAGAAGAAGAAGAGGAAGAGTAGAGGAAGGAAGGGAGAAAGTACAAGGCAATATTGTTTTTCCGTTATTTATGAGAAGAGGGGAAAATTATGTGTGGTGGAAGGCTGTCCAGTATCCCTCTTTCCCCTCTTTCACCACACCCGCCCCCCCCCCTCTTGACAGTCCCGAAAATCCCCTCTTTACCATACAAGTCGTGCTGTCTTTATATCTCTAATTTCCCCTTTACCACTACCATATTTTCCCCTCACTCAGTAGTTGCATCCACCACACTTGTTTCCCTTTTACTTCATATCATTACTATACTCCTTCCCCTCACTTTTTTTTCTCTTATATGACATCCTCTTGGTTTCCCCCTCACTTCCCTTCACTGCCCCTCACTTCCCCTCACTCCCCCTTACTTCCCCCTCACTTCCCCTCACTTCCCCTCATCACTATAGCTAACACGTGTCATATATATTCGCTTTTATCACTATACTACAATTTCCCACATCAGTTTCCCCTCTTTCCATAACCCCTTTTTTGCTAGCGTCAACACCTAACTCATCCCCTCTTCTTTTTGAGCTCGTGTGACCCTCATTTCCCCTCACTTCCCTATCACTAATCCCTTGTTTCTTCTTCATAATCAGTCATTCTCATATTAATTTTGTTCTTCCTTATTAATTTTTTTTTCTCTCTCTCTCTCTCTCTCTCTCTCTCTCTCTCTCTCTCTCTCTCTCTCTCTCTCTCTCTCTCTCTCTCTCTCTCTCTCTCTCTCTCTCTCTCGCCCTCTACCACATCCTAACATGCTGTTCTGTTATATTTATGTGGCAATTAAGCTGAGTTCACTTGCCTCCTTCATCTTGTTTACTCATGCTCCTCACTCACTACCACTACTACTACTACTACTACTACTACTACTACTACTACTACTACTACTACTATATTTTCTTCCATGTTACACTAATTATTCTCTCTTCCTTTTTGTTTCTTCCTCCTTGTCGTGTCTTTATCACTTTTCCTCCATTTCCATTTTCTCTTTCTCTCAAGGTCACACACTTATCTCCACTTTCTTTCCTCCTCTCCGTAAGCTCCATGGATTTCGGCTCCTCCTCCTCCTCCTCCTCTTCCTCTTCCTCTTCCTCCTCCTCCATTTTACGATACACGCTGATATCCTTCCTCCTCCTCATCCCTCTTCTCCATTTCCTCTCCTTCCTTCTCCTCTCCTCCATTTCCTCTCTTTCCTTCTCCTCTCCTCCCTAACCTAACCTAACTAAGACCTAACTTAACCTAACCTAACCTAACCCAACCACGACTTGACTTAACCTAACCCCAACCTAACTAAACCTAACCTAACCTCGAAGAACTCAATGTGTACAGCTTACCCAAACGAGAAGCAAGACGTGACGTAATAGAAGTTCATTATATTCTAAAAGGGATTTGAAACCTTATCGTAAACATCTCCTTAAGTATCGAGTCACATAGTTGTACTCTAAAAAGATTCAAGTTAAAGGAAGCTAAACACTTTTGGATTCAGTCTTGTTTTAAATATTTGGTAAAAGTTTTTTCTCTAGTACTTTTGATTACGTTAAAAAAAAATCAATTAGACAAAACATCTTGACAATAATCCATAACTTGTATTTTCTCACCCACTTGTGTATGTATATATGTGTGTGTGTGTGTGTGTGTGTGTCTGTGTATGTATGTGTGTTTCCCCTCTAGTTCCACGTACACGATTCCCTTACTCCCTTGGCTTCCCTCAAATCCTTCTGTATAATTCGAAGCTTCAACAGACGATGTTATTATACGCTATAAAGCTTCCTTCTTGTTTTGCTATTCACAGCCACGTCAAGGGAAGCCTCAGACCCTCATTAAAGGGCTAAGGGGCGACGTGTCTGTACCCATTAAGAGGGGGAAAGGGGGAAAACAAGGTGTGTGTGTGCTTGTGTGTGTACTTTTCTTCCTTATTTTGTTTTTATTTCCTTATCTTTTTTCCAGTAAAACGAAAATCTATCTACTTCAGTCACACCTTCAATGAACGAAAAATGTAAAGGTGAACGAAGGATTTGTTACAATGTTTCGTCCTTATTCTTTTAATTAACGTACAGGTAGAGTGAAGGAAATCATTATCTTCTCCTATTACTTCCCTAAATATTTATACAGTCACGTGGAAACTATATAATTGGGTAGAAATAGTTAATTGTTGATAGTGTTGTTAAAAGTTGAAAATAATTAAGTCATTGTTAATCTTACTAAGTTTTCTTCTATAAGGATATAATGTTACCTGTCTTACCTTTACACGTTAATTATCCCTTTAATTACCTGGTTGATGAGTAATTGATATTATTTTTTGTATATAACGATTTTTTTTTATTATTTTCATCTACTTCATAAACTTCCTTAAATTCACTTATATACAGATTTTTTTTTTCTCTTTCTTTTGATTTCTCTCTCTCTACCTGTTTATAGTCTTACCTTAATCACTTAAATCACATAAAACACCTGAATAATAATAATAGAAGTAATTAATTAACTTATAATCTGTTCTACTTGAATGACTGATACTCCAAATTGCTTTTTTTCTTCATTTATCAATTTTCTTTCATATAAACCTGACTCACTTTCTTTAATAATCTCTTCAATAATATCTCATCTTTTTCTAATTTCCTTGATGGTTCTTACCCTTCCTTGCATCATCCTCCTTCTCCTCACACTCTCTTCCTCCTCACACTCTCCTCCTCCTCCTCACACACTCTTCTCCTTCTCCTCCTCCTCTTCCTCACACACTCTCCTTCTTCTCCTCCTTCTCCTCACACTCTCTCTCTCTCCTCCCTCCACATTTTTCCTCCATCCTATCCGCACCGAATATATTTAACTCACAAGTTCCCGGGTTGCCTTGCCTTGCCTTGCCTTGCCTTGCCTTGCCTTGCCTTGCCTTGCCTTGCCTTGCCTTGCCTTCGTAGGTGAGACAGCTTCTTAACTCCCAAGGGCAACATTCTGAGTCCTGGAGGGAGCAACGCGTCTCTCCACTACTCTCCCTCCTCCTACTCCTCCTCCTCTCCTCTCTTCCTCTCCTTCCCTTCGTTACAGCTCCCGTAGGACTAAAACAAGAGTGGTACATCTTTTTGTGCTAAGGTAACGCAGTAAGGTGAGAGAGAGAGAGAGAGAGAGAGAGAGAGAGAGAGAGAGAGAGAGAGAGAGAGAGAGAGAGAGAGAGAGAGAGAGAGAGAGAGAGAGAGAGAAGAGTTGATCTGCTTAAGTTATTAGGAGGAAGGCCCCGATTCTAGCTAAGCCTGACACATGTATAATACTCGTATAGTTTGAAGGGAAGACAAAATACACCGTGTACTGCCCTTTACCTTTATCTATCAAAGGAAACACACACACACACACACACACACGCACACACACACACACACACACACACAGGAAACAACAAAACACTATCAGCTAGACAGACACTGACACACGCAACTGAATAATGAAAAACAAGCAAATAAACAAACATTCATTTATTTTCACCAACTCGACTCTCGCAAATTGGACCAAAATCTTAATTAAACTCAACAAAATATCGCAGGCAACGCAATTCTTAGTAAAAAAAGATGATGAAGAATATGAAAAATGTGAAGAAATGTTAAAATTACAACACTTTCATTATTATTATTATTATTATTATTATTATTATTATGTAAATTTCGTTTCCTTTTTCCTTTTCTTCCTCCTATTCCTTTCTTCCTCCTTTCTCTTGTCTTCCTTTTCTTCCTCCTTCCTTTCTTCATTTTATCTTACTCCACCTCTACTCCTCCAATTAATCACCATTATCATTATAGTTTCCTCTCCTCTCCTCACATTCTCTCGTAATTACTTCACCTCCCTCCATATATTACCTCTCACTTACCTCCTTCCCTCTACACCATTTATTACCACGCCTCCCCTTTCCCTACCCCCTTCCCTGACCCCCTTTCCCTGCCCCCCTTTCCTCGCCCCCTTCCCCCGCCCCCCGCTATCCAAACACGCTTCTATTTCCCAAGGGATGACGAAAGGCAGTCTCAACCCTATTGCTTCAGTATCAAATTTGTTGCTGTGTGTGTTTGTTGGTGTTTAGATTTCCTTGTATTGTGTTGTTTTTTATTGTATTTATTGTTATTTTATTTATTTATTTATTTATTTATTTTTTTTTTATAAACTAGTCTTTTTTTTTATTACTTACTTTGTTTTACGTTATTCTTCATATTCTCAAACCTAACATCACTTCCCACAAACATTTACTGTCCCCTAACTTAACCCTTTTTCATAATCCCCCCAAAAAATTACTCTTTCAACCATTATCTTTTTATAATTTAACTTTTATCAACATTTTTCTTCCTAATCTCAAACCTAACATCACTTCCCACAACACTTACTGTCCCCAACTTAACCATTTCTCATCCACCCAAAAAATTACACTCTCCCCTAACCAAACACGGAGGAGCAGTGATGCATTCCTTATCTTAGTCTTCCCGCGCTGCTTCCTCGCCTCTCCCGCACTATCAGGCTTCCCACCGGCTTTGTCTTTCCTCCCAACCTTATAGTGGAGTCCCGGGCTGAGTTAACGAAGCCTTGAATCGCTTGGGAAGACGGGCTTAGCGTTGTGGTGATGGTGGTGATGGTGGTTGAGGGCAGGAAGGAAGGAAGGAAGCTTTGGTAAATTTTAAGATTATTGTTATGAGAGAGAGAGAGAGAGAGAGAGAGAGAGAGAGAGAGAGAGAGAGAGAGAGAGAGAGAGAGAGAGAGGTGGGGGGGCGGGGTTGCAGGTGAAGAGGATGACACCTCCAGGACATGACCTTGGCCCAGGAGGAGGAGGAGGAGAGGAGAGGAGGAGGAAGAGGAGGATCTGAGGTCGCTCTACGAACATAATTATTCAGTGATTCTCTCTCCTTCCCTCTCCCTCTCCCTCCGTCCGTCTCTCCTTCCTCTTTGCCTGTCTGTCAGTTCTCTCTACCTGTCTATCAATCTTTTTTTTTCTCTCTCATTCTTCTCTCCCATTCTTTGTTTTTCCTTTTTTCTTTCTTTCATATTTTCCTTTTCTTTCTTTCTTTCTTTCTTTCTTTTTTGATCGAAACTTCCTTAGAGAAAATTTTAAAACATTTGTTGCTTCATTTTTTACTTTTATTTTATGGGACTCTTCATTTGAAACCCAAATTATCTTCTTCTTCCTCCTCCTCCTCCTCCTCCTCCTCCTCCTCCTCCTCCTCTTCTTCCTCTTCTCCAGTAATGAATGCGGTTTAAGTTTCCCTTGTACGTTACTAATGAACATCTCCTCCTCCTCCTCCTCCTCCTCCTCCTCCTCCTCCTCCTCCTCCTCCTTTTTTCTTTCTCCAGCGTTCTATTTCTCCTTTTTCCTACCACCCAAATTTTTTTTCAGAGGGCAATGATAACCAAAAATTCAGAAAAATATCAGTTCTTCTTTTTATCTTTAGTTTCTCTTTTCATTTATTATTTATTATCTTTGTACTTCCTGTATTCCTTAATTTATTTCGCTTGTTTATTTGTTTGTCTGTTTGTAGTTAGGACTATTACTACTACTACTACTACTCCCCTTCCTCCTCCTCCTCCTCCTCCTCCTCCTCCTCCTCTCTCCATACCTTATACTTCCATTCCTCTTCTTTCAACCAACTAATTCCTCTTACCTTTCACTGCCCTCTTTCCCTCCTTCCCTCCTTCTCTCCTCCCATCCTTCCCTCCCTCTCCCCTACTTCCTCCGTGACATTTCTGCTCTTACCTCTCTTTCCTCCACTCTTAAACTCCTAATTCTTTCTCTCCCTCCTTCCTTCCCTTCTTCTCCCTCTCCCCCCCTCCCACCCTTCCCCTCTCACTCTCTCCCCCGTTGATGAATACACCCTCGGGGACCTTGTTGTCACCCCGCTGTGGGAGAGTAAGAGCTGTGTCCACGAGAGAGAGAGAGAGAGAGAGAGAGAGAGAGAGAGAGAGAGAGAGAGAGAGAGAGAGAGAGAGAGAGAGAGAGAGAGAGAGTTTTTATTATTAAGTAAGACGAGGACATTTTATTTTTTTCCTGTTGGACTACGTTTGGGTGAGAGGGGAAGAGAGGGAGAGGGAGAGAGGGAGAGGGAGAGGGAGAGGGAGAGGGAGAGAGTGCCCTGAAATTTTTGACACACACACACACACACACACATTAAAAGTTGTGATAGATTATTTATTTTTTCCGTTTCTCTCTTTTTTTTTCTCTTTCTTTTATTTTCACTTTCATCTATCTTTCCATAATTTTGACTTTTCTTCGGTTTTCATTCTTTTCATCATTTTCATTTTATTCTTTGTGTTCCTTTTTTTTTCTGTGTTGCTTTGAGAAGAGGATTATGAGGGGAAGTAAAAGTAAGGGACCAACCTCTCCTCCTCCTCCTCCTCCTCCTCCTCCTCCTCCTCCTCCTCCTCCTCCTTAACGTAGCAAACTTTGAGTATGTTCATCCTGATGTACCTAACTTACGAAAGGTCGATTCAAAAGACGTCGCTAGTGGCCTGACATCGCTTGCCAGGAAGTAGTGGTAGCAGTAGTGGTAGTGACAGTAGTGACAGTCTAGTCTTGGTTGGCCTTCCTTTCCCTGCCAGCCATGGCTGGGGAGAGAAGCCTTCACCCTTACTATCCTGTATCCTTCACTCTAGATTAGATAGTGTACTCACAAACAGCCTCGTAAGGGCCAGCAGGCCTGTTGCTGTTTGTTCTTCCTATGTGTTCCTCCTCCTCCTCCTCCTCCTCCTCCTCTCCTACTCCTCCTCCTCCTCCTCCTCCTCCTCCTCCTCCTCCTCCTCCTCCTCCGAAGTAAATGAGAATCAAATCTCTACCTGAACAACAGTTGCAGTACGACTCCTACTGGTCTGTGTCTACTGCACCAGTTCCCATTTGATATGAGCATGCGATTCTGTACCAGCATTAGTGGTAGTATAGTATAGTATAGTATAGTATCCTCCGCT
>JAPQNM010000036.1:2168799-2173799 GCA_029783475.1 Metacarcinus magister
GTTTAAGTTGATATCAGAGCGTGCTGAGAGGGAGGGAAGGGAGGGAAGGAAGGGAGAGAGAGGAGGGAGGGAGGGAAGGGGGGGAGGAGGGAGGGGGTTAAGAGGGGGGGAGGGTTAAGGAGAAGTGCCAACCTGTGATCTCTTTTATCGATGGCACTGTAAATATTGGCACTGCTTAATGATGATGGTGGAGGTGATTATTATGATGATTTGGAGGAGGAGGAGAGGAGGAGGAGGAGGAGAGGAGGAGGAGGAGGAGGAGGAGGAACACATAGGAACACATAGGAAGAACAAACAGCAACAGGCCTGCTGGCCCTTACGAGGCTGTTTGTGAGTACACTATCTAGTCTAGAGTGAAGGATACAGGATAGTAAGGGTGAAGGCTTCTCCCCACAGCCATGGCTGGCAGGGAAAGGAAGGCCAACCAAGACCAGACTGTCACTACTGTCACTACCACTACTGCTACCACTACTGTCACTACCACTACTACTACCACTACTGTCACTACCACTACTGCTACCACTACTTCCTGGCAAGCGATGTCAGGCCACTAGCGACGTCTTTTGAATCGACATTTCGTAAGTTAGGTACATCAGGATGAACTTACTCAAAGTTTGCTACGTTAACGGATAGTATTTTAGTTGTGGATTGGCTTCTAAATATTTGTCAAGTCTATTTTTGAACGTAGTAATTGTTTTACTGTCGACGACATTGGCGGGCAGGGAGTTCCAAACGTTAACGATCCGATTGAAAAAGAAGTGCTTGGCTTTGTTTGATGTGAATCTTTTACCAGTAATCTTAAAAGAATGATGTCTTCTTGTTATATTTGATCAATCAAAAGTAATGTAATCTTCTGTATTGATATTATCGAATCCTTTGATTATCTTGAACATTTCAATGAAATCCCCTCGCATCCTTCGTTTCGGTGGTAATGACAGGTTAAACATAACTTATTGCCAGTATTAACCCTTACACTGCCGAGGTCTTTTATAAGTGTTCGATTTATAGATTTTTTTAAAAATTATGATTTTATTCAAAATTTTTCTTATTAATGATAAAAATAAATATTAATGATAAAAATAAATATTAATGATAAAAATAAATAATAATGATAAAAATAAATAATAATGATAAAAATAAATATTAATGATAAAAATAAATATTAATGATAAAAATAAATATTAATGATAAAAATAAATATTAATGATAAAAATAAATATTAATGATAAAAATAAATAATAATGATAAAAATAAATATTAATGATAAAAAATAAATATTAATGATAAAAATAAATATTAATGATAAAAATATATATTAATGATAAAAATAAATATTAATGATAAAATATATATTAATGATAAAAATATATATTAATGATAAAAATATGTATTAATGATAAAAAATAAATATTAATGATAAATATAAATATTAATGATAAAAATAAATATTAATGATAAAAATAAATATTAATGATAAAAATATATATTAATGATAAAAATAAATATCAATGATAAAAATATATATTAATGATAAAAATATATATTAATGATAAAAAAAAATATTAATGATAAAAATAAATAATAATGATAAAAATAAATATTAATGATAATAATATATATTAATGATAAAAATATATATTAATGATAAAAATATATATTAATGATAAAAATATATATTAATGATAAAAATATATATTAATGATAAAAATATATATTAATGATAAAAATAAATATTAATGATAAAAATATATATTAATGATAAAAATAAATACCAATGATAAAAATATATATTAATGATAAAAATATATATTAATGATAAAAAATAAATATTAATGATAAAAATAAATATTAATGATAAAAATAAATATTAATGATAAAAATAAATATTAATGATAAAAATATATATTAATGATAAAAATAAATATCAATGATAAAAATATATATTAATGATAAAAATATATATTAATGATAAAAATATATATTAATGATAAAAAATAAATATTAATGATAAAAATATATATTAATGATAAAAATATATATTAATGATAAAAATATATATTAATGATAAAAATAAATATAATGATAAAAATATATATTAATGATAAAAATAAATATCAATGATAAAAATATATATTAATGATAAAAATATATATAATGATAAAAATATATATTAATGATAAAAAATAAATATTAATGATAAAAATATATATTAATGATAAAAATATATATTAATGATAAAAATATATATTAATGATAAAAATATATATTAATGATAAAAATATATATTAATGATAAAAATATATATTAATGATAAAAATATATATTAATGATAAAAATAAATATCAATGATAAAAATAAATATCAATGATAAAAATAAATATCAATGATAAAAATATATATTAATGATAAAAATATATATTAATGATAAAAATAAATATCAATGATAAAAATATATATTAATGATAAAAATATATATTAATGATAAAAATAAATATTAATGATAAAAATAAATATTAATGATAAAAATAAATATTAATGATAAAAATAAATATTAATGATAAAAATATATATTAATGATAAAAATAAATATCAATGATAAAAATATATATTAATGATAAAAATATATATTAATGATAAAAATATATATTAATGATAAAAAATAAATATTAATGATAAAAATATATATTAATGATAAAAATATATATTAATGATAAAAATATATATTAATGATAAAAATATATATTAATGATAAAAATATATATTAATGATAAAAATATATATTAATGATAAAAATATATATTAATGATAAAAATAAATATTAATGATAAAAATAAATATAAATGATAAAAATATATATTAATGATAAAAATATATATTAATGATAAAAAATAAATATTAATGATAAAAATAAATATTAATGATAAAAATATATATTAATGATAAAAATATATATTAATGATAAAAATAAATATTAATGATAAATATATATATTAATGATAAAAATATATATTAATGAAAAAAATATATATTAATGATAAAAAATAAATATTAATGATAAAAATATATATTAATGATAAAAATATATATTAATGATAAAAATAAATATTAATGATAAAAATAAATAATAATGTTAAAAATAAATATTAATGATAAAAATATATATTAATGATAAAAATATATATTAATGATAAAAATATATATTAATGATAAAAATATATATTAATGATAAAAATAAATATTAATGATAAAAATAAATATTAATGATAAAAATAAATATTAATGATAAAAATATATATTAATGATAAAAATATATATTAATGATAAAAAATAAATATTAATGATAAAAATAAATATTAATGATAAAAATATATATTAATGATAAAAATATATATTAATGATAAAAATATATATTAATGATAAAAATATATATTAATGATAAAAATAAATATTAATGATAAAAATAAATTTAATGATAAAAAATATATATTAATGATAAAAATATATATTAATGATAAAAAATAAATATTAATGATAAAAATATATATTAATGATAAAAATATATATTAATGATAAAAATAAATATTAATGATAAAAATAAATATTAATGATAAAAATAAATATTAATGATAAAAATATATATTAATGATAAAAATATATATTAATGATAAAAATATATATTAATGATAAAAAATAAATATTAATGATAAAAATAAATATTAATGATAAAAATATATATTAATGATAAAAATAAATATCAATGATAAAAATATATATTAATGATAAAAATATATATTAATGATAAAAAAAAATATTAATGATAAAAATAGATATTAATGATAAAAATATATATTAATGATAAAAATAAATATTAATGATAAAAAATATATATTAATGATAAAAATATATATTAATGATAAAAAATAAATATTAATGATAAAAATATATATTAATGATAAAAATATATATTAATGATAAAAATATATATTAATGATAAAAAATAAATAATAATGATAAAAATAAATATTAATGATAAAAATATATATTAATGATAAAAATATATATTAATGATAAAAATAAATATTAATGATAAATATATATATTAATGATAAAAATATATATTAATGATAAAAATATATATTAATGATAAAAAATAAATATTAATGATAAAAATATATATTAATGATAAAAATATATATTAATGATAAAAATATATATTAATGATAAAAATATATATTAATGATAAAAATATATATTAATGATAAAAATATATATTAATGATAAAAATATATATTAATGATAAAAAATAAATATTAATGATAAAAATAAATATTAATGATAAAAATAAATATTAATGATAAAAATATATATTAATGATAAAAATATATATTAATGATAAAAAATAAATATTAATGATAAAAATAAATATTAATGATAAAAATATATATTAATGATAAAAATATATATTAATGATAAAAATAAATATTAATGATAAAAATAAATTTTAATGATAAAAAATATATATTAATGATAAAAATATATATTAATGATAAAAAATAAATATTAATGATAAAAATATATATTAATGATAAAAATATATATTAATGATAAAAATAAATATTAATGATAAAAATAAATATTAATGATAAAAATAAATATTAATGATAAAAATATATATTAATGATAAAAATATATATTAATGATAAAAATATATATTAATGATAAAAAATAAATATTAATGATAAAAATAAATATTAATGATAAAAATATATATTAATGATAAAAATAAATATCAATGATAAAAATATATATTAATGATAAAAATATATATTAATGATAAAAAAAAATATTAATGATAAAAATATATATTAATGATAAAAATATATATTAATGATAAAAATATATATTAATGATAAAAATATATATTAATGATAAAAATATATATTAATGATAAAAATAAATATTAATGATAAAAATAAATATTAATGATAAAAAATATATAT
>JAPQNM010000036.1:2183799-2216299 GCA_029783475.1 Metacarcinus magister
ATGAGAGTCACCGCGAAGCACACCTGAATCACCACATGTCGTATGAGCCGCCGCTTCATCGTGGGGGCGAGAGAGGTAAAATTTGTCCACCTTTATTTCAAGATTATATGTTTTCCTCCTCACTCCCCTTCTTTCTCTCTCTCCCCGCCCTCCACTCACCACCGCCCTCGCTCACCACCTTGGCGCGGCTCTCTGTCCACCACCTTCACCATAGCCAGTTGGGCCCCGAGTGAGGAGCCTCGCAAGCCGCGGGGACCAGAACGCGTGGAGTAATGCACTCCCTCCTCGGCGTCTCCACCGACACTGACGAGAAGTGAGAGCCACCCAGGCACCCCAACCCCGGTCCGATCTGCTCTCTGCGCGGCGGCGGTGGCACTGCTGCTGGCTCTCTCTCTCTCTCTCTCTCTCTCTCTCTCTCTCTCGAGCGCGTACACACACACACACACACACACACACACACACACACACACACACACACACACACACACACACTCACTCAACCATTTTTACTTTTCACTTTTACCATTTCTTTTTTCTCTCTCTTTTTCCATCGGCCGCACATCGCTCGCCGTTGCCGGTAAAGTGGACGTGACACACCAGTAACCAAGCGTGCAGGTGTTGGGGCCCCGTTAGCAGAGACACCTGGTGGACGGATGCTACGTTACACACACCGAATGAACGGATGCCACGTAGGCGTTTATTAACTCCAGTTTCACTTGTCCCTTTGTACAGCCGTTTTTTTTTTCTCTCTCTCTCGAGTCAGTCAGTCGCGAGGGAGACGTTGGAGAGGTGAGTGCGGCGGAGCGGAAGGCATTATTAACCCAAGGTACGTATGTATGTGCGTGACTATTCATTTTACTTACGTTTATCAGGTAAATATAGAGGCTGTTGAACTTAATATGAGAAGAGGGCGAGAGAAAATAACTTAGACAAGTGTGTAAAAAATAGATGTAATTACTAACTAGTTAACGAGCTTGTTATGTAGTGACCTTGAAGTTGGAGCCACATCAATGGGTTCAAGTGTTGCGTGTTTAACTAAGATTCCAAGGTAAAGGTGTACCAGTTAAAGGGGAAGACGCAGGGCTTTAAGGTGGAGTGTTAGGGTGTACGCAGTGTTCCGGCGGCATGTAGCACTGCGCCCTTAACCACCCCGCCACCTAACAACTACCGCTCGTTAGGGGAGGGTGAGGCAGTGGCGGTCCTGGCATTTTTGGCGGCCTAGGCGAGAACATACAAAGGTGCCACACCCCCCCCACCTTAGTGGATTTTCGCTACATTCAGTAACAAAACCGTTGTTACCTAACATTGTTTGCTAAGCCTTGTCAGTGCTAGCAGCGGATTTGTTAGGTTTTATGAGACACTTTTTGCTAGCGTCTGTTAGTAAACATTGCTTGTTAAGGCCTTAATAAAAAGTTACTGATTGTCGTATTACGGCTGACTGACCATGCTGTGTCGCCCCTTGCCACAACTGGCGCCCTACGAGGCTGCCTGTACCGCCTATGCCCAGGACCGCCACGGGTGAGGGAGAGGAATTACATCACGGCGACGGTGCAGCAAAGAGAAATGAGCAATTATGTCTCGGATATGATTGATTGTTAGACAGTTTGGTATTTTAAGTATTCCATGATCAAACTATATATGATTTTTGGTCTGTTGTATGTGCTTCACACGAAAACCATCACGAAAACCGCTTCGTTTTGCTTCACCCACCACCACCACCACCATCACCACCCCCCCCCCCTTTATTCTTCCAAATGTGGGGACTGGTGGTAAAGACTAGATTCTATAAAAACACTCGTTTCACTTACGAATTGTCTAGTTAAATTGTAGCGTTTATGTGCACTGCTTACGTTCGTTGGGTCGACACTATTATTCTATCTTCAAAAAAGCTTCCATACATGCAAGTAGGTAAGTGTTAGGAAGGATAACAACCGTTTGTGGGAAAAGTAGTAATTTTTCAACAGTGGGTTTTCAGTTTTGAAGGATGAAACTTACTTTTTATGTAAGTCGTATAAGTTTTATATTAATTTAATATCTTATCACCCAAACCATTAATGGGCTTTTTTGGGTACATTTTTTGCTCTCTCGCTCTCGCTCCAGCAAATCACTTGTTTTCGTCTCATGTTTCCCTCATAAAGGCGGCGGGATGAGCAGCAATAAGTGGGTGGCGAGGAGCCGCCACGCTGCAGATGCCTTGAAGTGGTGAGTGTTTTGTCCCGTGTTTTTGTGCTTTAATAGGTGATTTTAACAAGACTAGAGGTCAGTATTTGTCTCCTGAGCGTATATAGTAAGTGTGTAGTGTGTAAGAAAGGCGTAGTTTTCGAGGAACAGGCGGAGAAGACGAGAGGTGAAACATGCGTGTGACTCTTGGGTCTGTCTGTTTTTGTTGAAGATGATGTTGAGAATGCAGGACTGATTCAGGAAGGGCAAGGAGAGGCTAGTGACTGATGTAGAAGATGTACAAAGTGAGACTGTTGTGTGAGATGTGAATGCAAGGAGCTACAGATGGTCAGAGTCCCGCAGCAGTGCGTGTCAGATGTGTGACTAGGGAGAGGATGAGACGGTAGAGCATGTGGTACTGGAATGTCAGAAGTATGACAATGACAAAATGGAAATGATGCGTGTGATTCTGACTGAAATGGGCCGTGAAGTGATTGAAAGAACTGTTAGGGAATGGATGGTGGTGGTGGTGGGATTGTGTGGGGAGACAAGTACTACACGGATGATTGACGCGGTGAAAGATTCCCTGGAGACAATGTGGTATGCGAGATCTAGGAACTATGGCTTGTATTTAGAATGTTTCTTTTTTCTGTTTTGTTTTTCTTTTTTTTCCCTCACAGGAGCTGCCGCTACAAAGGCCTGACTTGTAGGGAACTACAAGTCACCTGTGGAACCAATATCACGAGGTTGGTGTCACTTGACAGGTAGTGGTGCCCTGTGTGGTGTGTGATTGAGAATGCACGGCTGGCTGGCTGGCTGGCTGGCTGATCATTGTTGTATGTCCCTGAGGCAAGTGTGAAGTGATATCTAGCATAATAGTCCATAGCAGAGTACAACTTAGTTAATTCTTAGTGGCGGAGTGAGGAGCGGGCGCTGGGTAGCAGGTAGTGGGTGGCAAGGATGGTGTCTGGTCAGGCAGAGCTGGCGTGTGTCTGATTGGTCAGTCAAGTCAGCCAGCCGTGAATACTCAATTCACGGCTGGCTGACTGACTGATCATTGCTGTATGTCCATGGTGTGAGGATAGGATGGCATTTGGCAACAGAAGGGACGTGAGGAAGTGTGTGTGTGTGTGTGTGAGTGAGATTGAAATGACTTGGTAATTACTACTGTGGGGGTTTCTTAAGCCCACATTGTGCAGCAAGTAAAATGTAGAAGGGAGAGGTGTCCACCGGTAGAATCAAACGCCATTAATACCTTTGGCCTCTAATTTATTTAAGGAAACTTACATCTTAAGTGAACGAAATAACAACACATACATGACTTGAAATACCCACCAATAGAAACAATAAACATTACCACCTATTAATGCAACCTATCAAAGCATATTTCTATTCTTAGTCACTTCCAATATAAGCAATAGGAGGGTATAATCAAACCACTGAAATATTACAGGGATTATAAAGAAAACGGTAGTGCAGTGACATTTCCAGGGTAACTAATAAAGAAACTAAACTTAAGTAAATAAACACAAAACACCGTTCTAAATCCAACATTCTCCCGGCAATAGGGGGCGATGAAGCCACCTATTAAAGAACACATATTTGTCTTTCTTAACTAATGTCTTAACTAACTTATACAGAACAGAACAAATCACAAATGGAAAATAATAATGTAATTTCACTCAAAAACTAGTAATCACATCACCTCTTTTTTCTTACTTAACATGATCAACTATATGACACATACTTATACATTACTGAATATCACTCACAGTGATCTATAAATCTAACTTAGTTGGGGCCTTGATTACTCTACCAGACCTAGATTTAGGAATCACAGCATCATCATTTACAGTATTCAAAGGCATTCTAGAAATCATATCACAATATGCATCAGATGAAATCATATCATCAGACCTACTTACTTCTAAATCATATAATCTTTGAATAGGTCTAGTCCTCTCTCCTTTCTTAGTTTTGACCTTTACACTTCTTACAATTCCATCTTTACCTTTAATAACATCAACAACTCCAATAGGCCACTTCAGTCTTGGAATGCTATCCTCTTTAATCAATACAAGGTCACCTTTAGACAAAGGACACTTCTTAGTGAATCCTTTTACAACTTGAGGCAAATTAGTTATATAGTTGTTACTCAAAACTTTCCAAAACTGTTCTAGCTTCTGGTCTCTTACCACTTCCCTTTCACTCAAGTCTTAGTCACTTCCAATATAAGCAATAGGAGGGTATAATCAAACCACTGAAATATTACAGGGATTATATAGAAAACGGTAGTGCAGTGACCGTTCTAAATCCAACAACTACTAAACCTCCTTGTTCTAAATTAACCTTCCCTTCAGTCTCTCATTCAAGACATAACCAGATATTTTTCCTGGCATACTAAATAAACTTATTCCTCTTTAATTACTATATTTACTTTGCAAGGACATAGTAATTGCCTGTTTCTCATTCATATCTTTGTTCCACTCAGGTACTGGATCGGGAATGCTGCTGTGAAGAGTTGTTGATACTGCCGAGCGACTCCCAAAGCTTGTGTGTGTTCAGAATAGCTAGTTTTGTAATGCATAGTTTGTTCTCTATACACGATTATTTTCTGAATATTGTTTGCTGTTGGCTAACAATCTTCTAGGATATCTCTCTCTCGTGTTCTCTTGTCCATCATGAGCAGCCAGGCTTGAAAAAAACAGGCAAGTTGAAAGTTTTGTAGACTTTATTGGTGAATAAAGGTACTCCCCATTGAATTTTTTTTTAATTATGCAAATTTTACGGGACGGCGGAGCTATAGTGAAAGTGCTCCTTAAACTTAGCCTAATTATCGATGTGCCTCGGGCCATTCTAGGGGGGGCGGGGGGGCTATACTACCTTTACAGGATGTTAATAAATATAATAAACTTTTAATTTTATTTTTTTATTTTTTCTACCCAACACTAGCACTTCAATCCACCAAAGGACTGGAGTGAGTAGATGTCCCTCCTGTTGGGACGGCTTGGCTTCTTCTCTTCCAGGTGTGTGTGTTGCTCTTGCACAGGGATGGAACAGAACCGTGCTGCTGCTGCTGCCACCTCGGGTTTCCTTGAAGACCGAACTGTTGAATCCAGTCAGCCATGTCCTTTCACGAAGCTCTATTCCTGTCGTCATTCCATTCATGTTGTCGTTCCATTCCAAGCAGCAACAGTCTTCTTGAGTGTACGCAAGCACCGTTCATATCCCTCGCGTCCTCCATCTGGGCCGCATCAATCTGGAAAGTAGATATACAATAGTAGAATAGATGCACTGTAGTCGCTAAGGAGTTCATACTATTATTATTCTTGTGTATGTCCTGTATAATTACTAATAAAAGTCCATCTACCCACATATATCTAGTCTCTGATACCTTGCTACCTTAGGAATGACCACAGCAGAAGAGCCTCGTGTTTGTCTACTGCTGATGTAAATTGTAAATAATCCGTCGTTAATAAATTAATCCAAAGTGTTTCTGTATTTACTCGTGATTGTCATGAATTGAATGAAGGGAGACGGTTAATGTTGATAAAGTACCTAAGTGCCAGACATCAGAGGTCATGGCGCTATGGTAAGCTAAAAGGCAAACCGCAGAGCAAAGAAATAATGGCAAGGCAAAGTATGGAGAAGGAAAGTACGGTTAGTTATATCAAATGGAGGATATTGGTTTGTCACAGGAAGGAAATTATGTTGTCTAAGTAGAAATGTGGTGATTGTGTAGGAACATGATTAAAGCAGAGACGTCAGGATAGAAGAGTTAAGCGAGGGAAAGCCGAGGATGGGACAGCAGTGTAACAAGGACAAAAAAGAAGGATTGGTATACAGACAGCTGAGAGAGGGGGTATACAAGTTGTACAAAAGGTAAGTATAGAGTGTGCCATGAGATACAAGTGAGTGAGGTTGGTGTGGCCAATACGTAATCTCGTAAGTGTTCTTGTGACGTGGGTCTGACCAAGGAGAGATGGATGGTTTAACTGCATAAGATTATTATTTGAGAGGTCAGACCAGAATGATTGTCAACGGCTAAGTAGAAAGGAGCTAAAAGGATGGAAATAATCATAGGTTGGGACTTTTGTGAAACTATGCAACCTAATATAGTAGTAGAATGGGCCAGAGTCGACAAGTACATTGCCAGTAATACCAGCATGGCTCGGAACCCAACAAAAATACAGACTTTTTACAGGCACAAAGACGAAACAGCCACTCTTGGATTTCACAAACTAAAGGGTGAATAGTGTAGAGGGAGAAACAATCTTAAGAATGTGAAAAATACAACGGAGGTTTGTTAACGTATAGATAGAGAACAGTGTATAGCTCAGTGGTAAGGACACTGGACACCCGTGGTAATGGAACTGGAAATGTTGTGAGGGGAGTGAGTGATTTGACATGAGGCGCCGTAACAGCCTGTCGTGAGGGGAAAAGAACGGCAAAACCAAAGCCATAATGGGATTTAGAGCCATCAGTAGCTAAAAACAGGAGTGTAACTGGCAAAAGTAGAAAAATGTTGAAGGAAAATAGATCGTAAGATGTAAGTTTGCGTATCAGAATTGGAAGAACTACAAACACAGAAAAACAAATAGAGGGAGGAAGGTATAATAGGCAATAAAGAATGGATATCACAAGGGAGAACATTTAAATTAGGAAAGATGGAGTGGGAGAGAAGGGTGTGCATACGAACAAGAAACGTGTGTGGTAGTCATGGATGGTGGATGGGAGGAGAAACTCAAAGTATAGAATTAATGGCGACCGGCAAAACTTTGAAGGGAAAGGACGGTAAGCCTGATTCTGCATAAAGGATTTCTACCGAGGAGGAACGAAAGGCGTCAAGAGTCAGGCGATGGACAGGATCAAGGGAGGTTAGAAGAGAAGCAGAAAGTGAAGAATACACACGACATCCATAGTGAAGAGTAGAAAGAATTAAGGCAACATGTAGGTGAAGAAATGTGTTACGGTCAGCACCACAAGACACAGTTTGTAATACCTTTCTCTATTCAAACACTTCCTCCTCCTCTATCAGTAACTCTTATATGCATGTACTCTCCTCCTTATCCTTCCATCTTACAACTGGCCTCCCTCTCCTAAGACCTCCTTCCTAGGGAGAATAATTGATGTAAAATAAGATACCTTTAAGTAGTATCATATGCTTTCTCCAGATCGAAGAAAACTGCAACGACTGATTCTTGACGGGCAAAAGGTGTTAATATAAGTTTCCAGAATTAAAACTGTTAAGTCGAGATACGATGTTTCAACTTCTTAAGTGACACATAAGATGGAAGTTAACCACTCAGTCTTTTAGTAAATAGATAACCCAGATTCAGAGAAGTCTGCCTCAAGAGAAAACTGAACTCAATCATATAGTAGAAGCTTCACTCTATCATAGCTGACAAATAACAGAACCTTATTCAAACCAAACTAAACTTAACTTTTCGAAGAGAATGTCTCATAGAAAACATTGAATATCTCACAAACTAGGAATTTGCGACGGAAATGTAATTAGGAAAACCTTCTCAGAATGCATCAGGTAATGCAAAAATATAACCCTCAAATCTCTAAAGCATTCTGGTGAAGATGTAAAATAATACCAAAATGAATAAGTAAAGGCCTCTTCTATTTGCGTGAATCCGTTTCAGATCACTGAATCTGGGCGGGGCTTGGCCGCTCTGGGCGGGGCATAGCCGCAAAATCGTGTTCTATTTACCATCTTAACCCGTGATCTGTAACAGATTCATGAATCCGTTGAATCTGTTTCTGGAGGTGGGTTATAGCAGACGACACTCGTTCGCGGGTTTTTTGCACCAGTCTGATCCAGCCTCTTCTCAGAATTTAATATTGATATATACCTCCAATAAAACAGTGTATATATACAAGGAAGATAGTAAGCGGAAGAGAAACGTTGTAGAAATGTTGCTGTAGACACAGAATTGAATAATAGTGGTGATGAATACCAGAAACAAAGGAGATATATAACAGCAGCCTCTTCTCGGAATCAATTATTAATATATACTTCCAATAAAACAGTGTATATATACGAGAAACATAATAAGTGGTAAAGAAACGTTGCAGAAATACTACTGTAGGCTTATAATTGTATAATAATGGTGATGAATACCAGAAAGAAAGGAAATATAACGGCAGCCTCTAACAGAATTATTTGTTTTCTTTGAATTTTGATATATATACTCCCAAGAAAACAACTTACATGTGCGTGGAAGAGATTAAATGGTAAAAAAATGTTGCATAAATGCTAGTGTAGGTACAAAAGTATGTATAACCGTAGCAAATAAATAGTTAATTAGATATCCCCAACGTTTTTTTTGGTTAAGGGGAAGCTCTACTCGGGAGTTTTACATTGATATACACAAACGATTCTGACACTCATTACCGTCGCAAATAAATAGTTAATAAGATATCCACATTCCCCATCTCCCAATGAGGCCATGTGGGGATGTAAAGTTTTTTGGGCGGGTGTGAAAGTGAAGTCTTACCCAAATCTAACCTAACCAGGGTAAGCCTATCGGCGCCACAGGTTAGACATATATAAAAATAAGGGGTATTTCTTTACAACTACTGCTCCACCTCTTTATTATAAATATGAAGTCTTACATACTATACATAGTGTACTCAACACATCTGTGAAAGTTTCAGGCGGTGCTCACCATTATTTACCTCGCAAAACGTCTTTGAAGTTATGTTAGGTTATGTTAAGTTATGGTTAGGTTAAGGTTGTTAGGTTAGATTGCGGTTATGTTATGGTTATGTTAAGTTAGGTTAGGTTCGGTTATATAGCATTTTTACATTTTATTACCCAAACCCAGAACAAATCTAAGTTATGAACCCTAACTTTTGGGTAATAAAATGTTAAAATCTTATATAATCGAACCTAACTGAACCGAACCTAACCTAACTTAACCTAACCATAACATAACCGTAACCTAACCTAACCTAACCATAACTTAACATAACATAACCTAACTTCAAAGACGTTTTGAGAGGTAAATAATGGTGAGCACCGCCTGAAACTTTCACAGATATGTTGAGTACACTCTGTATAGTATGTACGACTTCATATTTATAATAAAGAGGTGGAGCAGTATTTGTAAAGAAATACAAAAAAAAGTTTTATATAGTATATATTTTTTATACATTGAAAAGGTACTGGCTAAGGGACAACAAAAATAAGTTTAAAAAATCCCTCTTGTCGCCATCCTGTAAAGACGACAGTAGGAGAAATAGAAGCAGGGGTGGAGGTCTGGTTAACAAAGGTGTCTTGACACTCCTCTTTTGAAAGAATTCAAGTCATAACCAGGTAATAAGGCATTTATTAAAGGCAGGAATACAAATGTCTTGATTATAGACTATCAATCAATATCAGAAATATAATGAAAGAATCAGCATGTGCACTATTTTAACCCAAGACACTTTGTATTAACCTCGCGGCTCATTAGACCTGAATCTACTTTTCAAGAATCTAATGGTGTTTTCAATAACACATTTAGTTATATAATTTTTTTTATTGTACAATAAGCCGGTTGCTGATAATTAGGGGTGCCGCTGTCGCCCTAAATGCATCAGGTAATGAAAGCTGTAACTCTCAACACTTCCTCGGAGAAGTGACTAGTGTGACGGCTGGGCAGCGACTGGCCTCTCATTGTTATGGTTTTGATCCAGCGAATCCAAAACAGATTCTGATGTTCTATTTGCACCCAACGAATCCAAAACAGATTCTGATGTTCTATTTGCACCCAACGAATCCAAAACAGATTCGGATGTTCTATTTGCACCCACCGAATCCAAAACAGATTCTGATGTTCTATTTGCACCCACCGAATCCAAAACAGATTCGGATTCAGAGCAGAATCCGGAGTAGATTATTGGGAACAAATAGAAGAGGCTTTAATACGTCGGCTTACTCACGCCCGCAGCTGGAAGAAGAGGATTGATTGTCGTGGGTGGAGGCTAAACACACCCATCACCACCACGCCCACAGCTGGAAGGAGACGAGGGCTGATGGGCGTGGATGGAGGCTATACACACCCATCACCACCACGCCCACAGCTGGAAGGAGACGAGGGCTGATGGGCGTGGATGGAGGCTAAACACACCCATCACCACCACGCCCACCTTCCACCAATCAATGCATCCAAGTCCATCTGAAAAAGTAATAGAATTATTCACAGTGAAGGGCTATACGTACAATTATAAGAAATAGTTTTCTAGATAACACGTAATTGTTTTGAAGTCAGCTGGTAACACATGGTGACGTATTTTCACTTGTATATCATTAATACATCACATTTATATATCATAGAAGCCATACAATGAGTCCTTGATACCTGTAGAAGCATCGTATATAAATAAATGTTACGGATTATTTACCTGTCACGAGGAATAATGTAAAATGTCACTCAGCTGATCCTGACACCAGCTCTGACCTGCCATTTTCTTTCCCGTGTTCGGAGTTCCAGTGTTACCTTGGCTTAGGAAGGCTATTTACACGTGTTCAAGGCCATTATTCTTGGGTTTATTTCATCCTTTTCATATGATAAATGACAGTATATTAAGTTTCAGGTGAACTTTGTCTTGTATAAGTTATTTTGTAGCTGTTTTTACTTAAATTACGGCGGGTGATTCGTCCTTTATAACGGGTCTCCTTTGCACTATATTCATTTTCTAGATTTTGTTTGATAGTTACTGTGTCTGGTTACTGTTTATGGTTTTCATTTATCATTATGTATTGTTTTTCAGTCCAGAGTTTATCGATTAGACTGTTTTTATAGTATTATTTCCTTTTTATTCTACGCTTTCAGTTGCGATCTTGTCATGACATAAAAATAATAAATATAAAATAAACAAACATGCATTAAACCATTAACAAAAAACAATGTAAAAAAATGTACACTACAAAACTGCAAATTATTAGTAAGAAAACACAAATGTATATATAAAATCAATATGGAAATTAACACTTTCAGTTACTTTAATACAATTCCACGAGTGTAAAAAACACAACTTACAAATAAACAAGTTAAAACAAACTAATAAAACACATCATAAGGCAATTATATAAACCAGAAAAAAATAATAACAATCATCAACATCATCATCAGGAGTCACCGGTTTCACCTACATAATGGCTGCTCGTTTTGGTCTTTTGGTGAGACTATTTTCCATTTATTTACAGCATAACCTCACTGTACTTTATATATTTAGTAATATAATAACTTTTGAGTGTGTTGTGGAGGGTTATGTTGGGGTTGTGAGGGGAAATAATGGGTTGAAGTGAGGTTATGAGGGAAATAAGTAATGGTGTCCGTCCGGTGTTGTGAAGATCAGCTGTATGGGGTTACTGGGTGTTATTTTTTCGGTTATTGGTTATGTTTTCATGTTTACAGATGCTTCACGGGATGTAGGTTATGGTGTTAACTACCTTCATTAGACCCGGCTCATGATAGTCTCCCAAACTTGGCTCATACCTTGGGTGGACGAGTTTAATTTATTGATTTTGGTCTGAAAGTTAAATTTTAGTTCCTGATTCCTCCATACTTTATCCTAAGACTTTCCAAAATGTACAACATTATCACAGCTATTAACCTTTCCAGGTAAATCGTTCCAATTGCAGAAAAAGTTCTTCCTCTTATATATTTTCTTGCTGTGACCCTTGGAATCAGTTCCCCAATAACTTCATCATAAACACCTTCAGGAATGGAACTAACTTTATAGCTGTTTGCACATTTGCCATGGCAGTGATGTCCTTCATGTTATAGTGTGTTCACCGCCCACCCTGGACTTGCATACTCAAATATTTGTCTTAACAAGGCTACAAACAATAGCTTGAAGGTAGTTCCATTTAAACTTAACATATATATGTTTTTTCAAAGGATAAGGCGGTTGTTGGGTTGTCTTAATGATTTTATTTATGGTTTTGTAAATTAATTGTACCTTTGAAATTTGTCTCGTATTTTATAAATCATTCTGTTACATGACAGATAAAATTCCATGTTATCCTCATTATTATTATTACCACAACAACAACTTATAAAAACATTGAAACTTAAAGGTTGTCACTAATTACCTTACCTGTGTTGTGATTAACTTACCTGTTGTACTTGTTTCATATGTTTTTCTTCCTTCCTCCACCAGGCGAGGTCCTTCTCCACCTCTGTGGCGCGTCAGCAGCTGGTGCGGGTAAGTGGGGAGGAAAGGGTAATATTAATGGGGGATGAGGGAGGGAAAGAAGGAAGGGGGAGGGAGGGAAGGAAGGGTAATATTAATGGGGAATGAGGGAAGGAGGTAAAAAAAAAAGTATATCAATGGAGAAGGAAGGTGTAAATTAAGTTCATAATTACCTTAATTTTATCATCCATTTCTGTTAGCAAAAATGACACAACACAAAATAACAAATGATAATATTATACACTCACTCAACACTGATTTTCATTCCTCTGTTCATGTTACACTAAATTCATCTCACAACCCTTGGAGCTAAACTTTCATCCGTAACTGTCTAGTTATTCTCTGCTGGGTGAACAGAGGCTACAGGAGAGAAGGAAACTCACTACTTACGATATTCACATTCTTAACCTTCTGTAAATAACTTGTGGTATAAATATATGTAGTCTACGGTTTGAATCCTTAGCCGGCCAAAGATAAGCTGTATTAAAGATTAGGTTAGGAATGTTTGAGGCAATTCCTTCCTTACGTTACCTTCACTGACTCTTCTCTGCCCTTCCAGCCGCCCATCCAGGTGTTCGGAGTTGAGGGTCGCTATGCGTCTGCCCTTTACTCGGCTGCCTCCAAGAAGAAGTCCTTAGATACCGTTGATAAGGACCTCAAGGAGTTATCTGTAAGTATAGGGAAACACAGCTTGGATAATGTAGTGAATTTGTTGTAAAGATTCCGTTAGTGTTGTAATATTTGTGATAAGTTTATGAATTGATTATTTTGTCTTATATTTGTGGAATGTAGTAATTCTTTCCACTATTTATGATCTTGTTATGTCATATTCAAGTTGATGTACATATAATTGTAGGGATTCGGATGATAAATCAGTCTATTCATTCCTTACTACCAAAATTTCTGGCCAAAAAAGTAAGAATCCACATATTTACAAGTGATCTAAATTAATATAATCCAAAATCAATCACTATGTACTTTATATTGTAAGTGTATTGCTTTGTTGCAGAACCTGTTGAAGACTGATGTGCTTCTGAGGGAGTTTATCCTGAACCCTCTATTGAGCAAGGATCTCAAGAAGGAAGCCATCAACTCAGTCCTTACCAAGAAGAAGGCCAGTCCCCTCACAGCCAACCTCCTGAGTGAGTAATTACATCAATACTAACCTCACTCGTGCTATTATATCTCTTATTTGAAACATCCGAGAGAGAGAGTGAAAGAACGAAGTTGATGATGCCTTGTTATGTGATCCTGTGTGGGTAGTAAGTCTGGTTTACTTTGTGTTGGAGTAACTGTGTTGTGTTGTTCCTCAGACACCCTTGTGGAGAATGGACGCGCAGGCAATGTTGAGAATGTGATCAAGGCGTTCGGAACCATCATGGCTGCCGTGCGAGGGGAGGTGATCTGTGAGGTGACTACTGCCAAGGTAATGTGGTGTGGAGGTCACTTGTTTGATGCATACGAAAGGTTATAGTTAAACATAGACACCAGGAACTTACAAAGGATTTAGAATTTTTGACTTTCACAAGAGGAGTATTGAGACGTCTGGAAGTAAACTTTATTTCTGTTTGTGGTGATTAAGTGGGTCTTCTTGTGTGTTATTGGCCAGTCTCCTGAACATATTTCCTCCTTATTTATTTATTTGTGAAGTCCTGGATTCCAACATCATTATAATAGCAAGTTAGGTTAGGATTAGATAAGAGCAAACAGGAATGACTTAATTTAACTCCATTTGTCTGGTTCAGGCTCTGGACGCCCCCACCATGAAGGAGCTGGAGGCCACACTCAAGGCTTTCGTCAAGACCGGCCAGACCATCAAGGTGACATCCAAGGTGGACCCAGCCATCGTGGGAGGAATGCTCGTCTCCATTGGTGATAAATATGTTGATATGTCCATGGCTACCAAGATCAGCCGCTACACATCACTCCTCCAGCAAGCAGTCTAGGGTGATTCACTTCAGATGATTTCAATTTGTACAGAATTACGACTATTATTATGATCCAACTCCAAGGTGTTTTAGTGGTGTTGTAAATGGCAAAACATCCGCCGCCATCATTCCTGGAAACTTGAGTAGCATTGGGAACCCTTTACTTGGAGTCCTCAAGTCAAAGTCATGTTGAGACTCTACATAACAATATCTGAACCAGAATTTATTATATCCTTGTGAATTCTGAATGTATATGTGAAAATAACTACTTTATAGAATGACTGTGTGTGATTAGCAGAGTTCCTTGTAATATAATTCATCGATATAAGTACGTATACAAGATAAGTGATGATGGGTGAGGTGTGGAAGTGAAGGTTGATCCATAAGTTACTAATCTGAACATGCAACACAAAACTGAGGTGAAAAAATAGCAATGAAAGTTACACAGATCCATTCAAAGGTTATAATTCTATATAAACAATATACATCATGCAGGAATACACATGCAACTTATTATTCATTTACAATCACAGGTTTAACAACTAACCTTCCCCCACACCACCTCACACACTAGAGAACAATGAATATGATGAAAACAGGGAGGAAGAAGATCAAAGCCAGTGAAAGATAGGATACCAGACCCATCTTGTGAGTCTTGGAGGAGCCTTGGGCCCTGTAATACTCCACTACCTGACTTAGATCATTGGGTCTTGTCGGAGAGTAGTCAAATGCCTTCGTAGCCTTCTCAGTGGTGCAGTAATGGGTCACAGCAGACTTGTAGGCCTCGGCAGGTGTGACGAGCGGTGTGAAGGGGAGGAACTTATGCACTAGGCAGTAAGTGAATGCCTGCAGGTATGCCACGACTAGGATCACCCAGAGAGGCAGCGTTAAGGCAGGCAAGAAGTAGCCAAGGCCTTCTAACAGAGGTGTGAAATAATTAAAGTAGCTGACAGGGGCCGCGTCACTTATAAAGAATGCCTGGCCACACACCAAGGAAGGAGGGAAGGAGGAGGCGGATGTAACGGAAGGACGGGAAGGTGTAGATGGAAGGGCAGACTTTCCTGTAGAAGCTGACTTGTTAACTATACAAAGACCTGATGTTTCTGATGCTGCTGGGAATGAGTCGGTTAATAATGAAGTGGAAGTGACTACTGAAGGTGAACTTAAATCTGACGTAGAGGAAGAGTCTTGTCTCCTTCCAGAACACATAATCTTGTTTGTGTTTGGATGGTGTTGTGGTTGTGTGTTGAGGAGTGCCATCAGGGCCTTGACGTGAGCCTGCACCACGTTCTGAGTGTTGAGGGACAGTCTTAAGTGATGCACCAGGATTAGTAACACCAATGAATGTGATGAAACAGAATACCGACATTGTACGTATTGAAAAAAGATGGTTCATGCTTCAAGTATTGTTAGTTAAAGGTTAAGAAGCAATTGAAGGAATTTAATGATGTCATGCATTTTGTGCTATAAACTACTGTTCATAGTTATACAAAAAGGAACTGAATTTTAGTAACTAGGTTATCACTAGATGCACAATAACATTCATTAAGTATACACTACATACAATGAATTCTTGCAAACAAAACAAAGTAACAATTACCTGAATACCGATGAAATCTACGAGTCCGTCCTTCCTGCCGTAGGCCAAGATGAGGAGACCAGATCTGTGAGGGAGGAGAAAGACAATCAATTATTCATACAGTTCACGGTGACAATGTAAGGTACACACGTAATGCCATGTTATCAATACAATATCAGTATTGTAACCTCTGGCTGAGCAGGTTGCGTGTTGCATTCCTTCTGGAGCTAACGAGGAAAAGTATGCATGTGTCACCTCACTTCCATGATGCTAAAGGCTGGCAGACACATTCTGTTAAAACCTAAAGTATTTCCTTAGAATGAAAATCAAACCTAACTGGTATTCACTACACACTATAGGATGCAGGACTTGATGCCTCAACGCTGTGGTAAAAACTAAAAACACAAACACTTCTGTAAACTACCTGATGGCATTCATGATGCGGTGCATGTGTTTCTTCTCCCCGAGGCCCATCACACCATTCATCCTGAGGGAGCAGGTCCTGAGGCAGTGTGAGGTGGGTGGGGAGCCAGGCTGGGCCAAGGATGCTGCACCACACTTGCCGTCAGCCATCAACACCAGCATCTCAGCGATGGCTTTGGTCCTGGGGAAGGAAGGTTCTCTGTGGCTCTTCAATTCTGAATGGTTATTTATTTTTGGTTGGATAATTTTAACTTGTGAAATGGAAGATATATTACATGGTTATCACTTGATGATTTGTGTGTAAATATATGTTTCCTGAAAAACCTTTACCAATATGACGGTGGTTATGCACAAACTTAATTAAAACTGCATAATAGAAGGTAATAATTGTTGTACTGTGCTTCACTTTTTTGATAAGGTACTAAAAAAAAACTAGATTTTTTTATCGACAAAGGTGTAACTGAGGTGTGCCCTGCCCTGCCGCCCACCTTGGGTTCCTCACCTGGAGTAGTGGTCAGTGTGGGCATGGAGGGGGTACAGAGGCATGGTCTCATCACCGCCAGTTATCTGTTGGCCGCCAAACACCACATTGTAGGTGGAGGTGTACACCAGCGCTGAAACCTGAAGAGCATTCACTCGTGTTATAGGAAAATAACTTTTTATTTATTTATTTTTAAACCTTTTGTAGTAAAAGGTCTTTCAGGATTTTTTAAAGGAGAATTTAAAAAATATCTAGACTTGAAAGTTTTCTTAGTTCATCACGAAGAAGAATTCAACAATAAATTGAGAAGGAACACTTTGTGTAACATATTTGGGCAAGTTATAAGTGAACTGATCCATTTCAATTGTAAATTTTTGGCAATCCTAACTGAAAAGAATGTTATTGAAGAGCAAGGATAAAATACTGCTGCTACTACAGTTAAACAATAACATTAATTCTAATAAGATACAATACCAAATATTTGAGGACACTAAAACTAGTAAATGCGAGGGTATTAATTATTGACAATACTTAACGTTACTTATCATCATCAACGTCACAAAGTTAAAATCACATACAATACTATCATTATCAACACTATGATAACTGTACAGCTGAGTTATAATGAAGTACTAAATAACCTTAAGAGTAATTAAGCTGCTAGTAAGTTAATATTATCTCAAGTGACACACACACACACACACACACAAGGGCCAAGCACAAACATCTAACTTTATAAAAAAAAACAAGTAACAAAATAAATACCTAAATGAATAAACATATCAATAATAAATATTAAAAACACCAGGAAACAAACATTTCTACTAAGAGAACTAATCAAATTAATTTTCTTCAATGTTTTCTTTCTTTTCTTATCATTGGTGTTTTTCCTATTTACTCTTTCTCTTAATCTTCTTTTTTAATGACAGGATGAGTAACCAAGGATTATTATTATTATCAAGAGTGTGGTGGCCTTGACACAGGATACAGGGTGACCAGAGAGAGAGAGAGTACACCTTGACTCACCCGACAAAAAGTTGGAATTTCTTAAGTCCCTCCTAAAATTATCACAACAATGTAAGATTGAATTTTATGATTGGGAAAACCAATTACATCTCTCTCTCTCTCTCTCTCTCTCTCTCTCTCTCTCTCTCTCTCTCTCTCTCTCTCTCTCTCTCTCTCTCTCTCTCTCTCTCTCTCTCTCTCTCTCTCTCTCTCTCTCTCTCTCTCTCTCTCTCTCTCTCTCTCTCTCTCTTACTTTGCAGGTCATGGCGGCCCGTATGACCTCTTTCGTCCCCTCCACGTTGACCTTCTCCTGCAGGGCGACGTGGGGTGCCAACTGCTCCCTCCCAGACATCCCGTAGGAGGCTGTGAAGGAGGGGGAGAGAGGGAAAAATGAGGGAAACGACTCCATTCCTCACTTTCTTGCTCCTCCTATCTGTCTTTTTCCATATATTTTTTTCTCTCACTTCTTATCTTCAGTATAACGGATGCTTCTTTGTGTATCTCTCTCTCTCTCTCTCTCTCTCTCTCTCTCTCTCTCTCTCTCTCTCTCCTCTCTCTCTCTCTCTCTCTATCTCTCTCTCTCTCTCTCTCTCTCTCTCTCTCTCTCTCTCAAAGCTGATAGTAAAATATAAAAAAAACAGTGAGAAAGAGAGTGTGAGGGTTGGAAAGAAAAATGAGAAAGACACACACACACACACTCACACACACACACACTCACCACTATGGACAACAGCCGTAGCCCCTTTGAAGTGATGCTGAAGGTCCTCAAAGTTGGTGACGTTACCCTTGACGAACTCCACAGAACCAGGATGTTGATGTTCTTCTCCCCAGAACCCTAACGAAGAGTAGTAGTTATAGTAGTAGTAGTTGTTGTTGTAGTAGTAGTAGTAGTAGTAGTAGTTGACTTATTTCTTTTGTGTGTGTGTGTGTGTGTGTGTGTCCACTCACCTCTCGGAAGGACGTCCCACAAAGCTCGTGGCGCCGTGACCTTCCACTCGGGGTCAGGCGGGGTTAAGTCCAGCAAGGTCACGTGATGGCCGCCCCGGGACAGTGCCCAACCTATGTGGTACCCAACATACCCGCCACCGCCCGTCACCACAACACGCATGATAAACCTGTACAGGACACATATGGTTGTAGTAGTAGTAGTAGTAGTAGTAGTAGTAGTAGTAGTAACAACAACAATAATAATAACAATACACACTCAGAACGCACGCCTTCACTAACATCTTTGTCACGTAATTATCAGTAATCAGGAAACTGTTCCAAGAATATGTAAAGGCTGGAAGTAGCAAGGCGTCAAGAAGATGTATGACCTTGGACTAACGCTGGACACTTCACATTTCTTAACATACTAACAAAGGTGAACAAATAACAACTAGATAGATAGATAAAGCGGGAAAAAATGCATATACCTCCACCCATTAGATAATAATAATAATGATAATAATAACTAATAATAATAATGATAACTGGTGTCCTCGAGATATAAAAAAAAAATAACATAATGAGAACGAATATTGCAAGCAGGTGAAAATATGGTGAAAAAGAGGACAGGTGTACCTAATTGCAGGTGTGACGCCCGTAAGAGGTGTGACGTGAGGTGCAGGCGAAGAGGAGTCCTGGGCGGCGAAGGACCGTCTGTCAGTCCTGCAGGATGTCAACGTAAAGAGTGAGGAGGAGACTGTGTGTGTGTGTGTGTGTGTGTGTGTGTGTGTGTGTGTGTGTGTGTGTGTGATATGGCGCATGTAACGTTTATGGTCTTTCCCATTTGACAGTAGCAGTAGTAGTAGTAGCAGTAGTAGTGATAATAATAATAATAATAATAATAATAATAATATACACTGACGTTATCATACAGAAATAAAACACAGTAAGTACATTAACTTTCTCCATCAACAACAACAACAACCTTAGTGAATAAAACAAACTAACATACTAACAGATCAAGGTAAATAATCACTCCAATCATCCCAAAAGGCTCAAACTCATTCCTTCATATAGAATCACATTTCACTCTTAAACACATGAAAAATAAAACACAAATTACATAACAGATACTACATACCTTAAAAAGAAAATTGAGTTCGTTAGTGTAGGACAGGAACCTTACCATACATACCCACCCCCCCTCAACACACACACACACACACACACACACACACACACACACACAAGGATGCTCTCGCGGGAAGTGATGAAACCCTAAACAGTGACTTCCTATGGCTCTGAGATAAGATAAAAGACATATAAAAAAATAATATAGACTCTCCTGATCTTGGGGAGAAGTAGGGTTGTGAAAAGAGGAGGAGGAGGAGGAGGAAGGTAAGTAAATAAATGATAGTAATAAAATAAGGTTATGTTCTTTTCATCTTCTTTCTCCTTTGACTTTAATGAATGTGTGTGTGTGTGTGTGTGTGTGTGTGTGTGTGTGTGTGTGTGTGTGTGGGTGTGTGTGTGTGATTAAACATAATAAAAAAAATATTCATTACAATCTCTTTAAAATGGTTGATATAAAAAAAATCATAAATCAATGTTTTTATGAGAGCGAGTGTTAAACATGATCATTATTGAAGGTGTGAGGGAGGTAAGCAACACTTGCAGACCAGGAATTAAAGGAAATGATGGAGGAGGAGGAAGAGAGAGAAAAGGAAGACAAAACATAATAATATAAACAAAAACTGGAGAGAGATAACATAACAAAACAAAAATAAACAGAAGTTACGAAATACTTAACAAAAAATTTTTAAGTAAGCAGGCAACCCATACGATGTTAAAGAAAACGATACCAACACAGAAAACGTAATCACATAGCTAAGGGGAGAGGAGTGCAGTAAGGGTAAGATAGGTAGTTAATGGGGTGATGGGCAGGTGAGTGGAGTTCAGGGGAGGCTATACTATATCAAGGACCCACTATGTCCAAGAATGAGAGGCCACAGTCGCCAGGAGGCCACACTGGGACGACTGCCAGAGTATTTCCGTCTTATGCTACCCTTCCTACCCCTTGCCCCTTGCCCCCTTGCTACCCTGACACCTTCCCTGCTTCTCCCTAACTTCCTTACTTCCTCTTGCAATAAGTATTCTCTTCCTTCCTTCTTCCTAACACATAAGTGATATATTTTTCATTACTTTCTCTTAAATCTTGTTTGATTTCCATCTGTCATCTTTGCTTCCCTCCTCCTTCTTCCTGTCTCCCTACTTTCTCTCTCTCTTTCTCTCTCTCTCTCTTTTTGGCACTCTCCCCGATGCTCTAGTGACAGGCGTGGCACCGTGGTCCTCTCAGTGCCTCCTTGGGCTTAGTGAGTGAGTGTGAGGCGCCTTTCTCATTCTCTCTAAGTGTCCTTGTTTTCCTTCGAGTTCTTCACCAGCTACATCTCCTCTTCCTCCTCCTCCTCCTCTTCCTCCTCTTCCTTCTCCTTCTGGTACTAAAGAGAAGGATAAGTTTGGTATCTTAAAACAGTGTTGGATTCTATTAAACTATTGAAACCTTTTATATGTAAGAATAACATTGGATTATTCCTTATTGCGTCATCACCACCACCACCATCATCACCACCATCATCACCACCACCGCCGCCGCCACTGTCACGTGTAAAGGTAATCTAATTTTTTTTTTATCTTGAAATGTATTGTATTTTTTTCTGATTTCGTTTTATGAGGTTACATTCTTTCATCTCTCTCTCTCTCTCTCTCTCTCTCTCTCTCTCTCTCTCTCTCTCTCTCTCTCTCTCTCTCTCTCTCTCTCTCTCTCTCTCTCTCTCTCTCTCTCTCTCTCAATTTATTGTTGTTTATTTTTCAGTGTAAGCAAGAATGACTTAATTTTGCTGTTGTTTGTTGTTTGTTGATTTGTAAATGTTGATTGCTCTCCTGTACACACACACACACACACACACACACACACACACACACACACACACACACACACACACACACACACACACACACACACACACACACACACACACAGGTCCAAATGTTTAATCTTTGCACATATTAGAGAGATAGAGTAGGAGAGAAAAAAATAAAGATATAATGAAAAATCTGAAAATATAAATTAAAAAAACCAAAAAAAATCGTATCGCGCTTCATAACCTCTCGATCTTCTTTTTTTTCTTTCGTTAAAATAAATGAGCACCACCAGCACCACCACCACCACCACCACCACCACCACCACCACCACCACTACTCCCTCGCATTCACCCACCTACTACTACTACTACTTACTTACTTACTTACTTTCTCCTTCCACCACGTAAGAAAAGAAGAAAAAAAAAGACAAAGAAGACAAAGAAGAAATTAGTTAAAAGTAAATAAACAGATATACACCACAAGGTTTTTAGGACAGAATATAAAGTGTTAAAGCGTTTAGAGACGATAAAGACAAGACAAAGTGTGGTGTTTTGAAGGTAGTGATGGTATCTGGTGGTGGTGGTGGTGGTGGTGGTGGTGGTGGTGGTGGTGGTGGTGGTGGTGGTGGTGGTGGTGGTGGTGGTGGTGATGGTGGTGGAGGAGGATGAGACGAAGAAATGGAATGAGAAGAATGCAATGTGTCTATATAAAAATAATGCAAGGAAATACCTCTCTCTCTCTCTCTCTCTCTCTCTCTCTCTCTCTCTCTCTCTCTCTCTCTCTCTCTCTCTCTCTCTCTCTCTCTCTCTCTCTCTCTCTCTCTCTGTGACCTACTAAGGCTAGGCCGCGGGAGGTCAGTGTTCTGTCAGCCACACCGTCAGCCCAACCACTGTCAGGAGGCTGTCAGCTCTAAATGCAGGAGGGGGCGCCGTGCCAAGGGTGAGCTGGGTAATAAACAAGACAGGGTGCGTCACGACTGGACTTAATCCCTCCCCCCCATCCCCCCCTCCTCCCCCACCCCCCAGACTGGCCATCCTCTCCCCCAAATTCGAGTTTTATTTAAGATGTGCGAAAAGATTATATGATATGGTGTGTAATGTGTGTGTGTGTGTGTGTGTGTGTGTGTGTGTGTGTGTGTGTGTGTGTGTGTGTGTGTGTGTGTGTGTGTGTGTGTGTGTGTGTAATGTCGTTTGTTTCATCCACCCAGCCTGAAACAACACACTCCAGTTGTACCCCAGATCACCACACACACACACACACACACACACACATACACACACACACACACACACACACACACACACACACACACACACACACACACCATACAATACCCATTCACATCCACACAACACCTATCAAAACACAGTAACATAAGTAAGCATAGTAATAATAGTGACTCAAATTAATAACAAAATTGATATCTTTTAACAACACAGTACTCTTTCTCTCTCTTTTTTCTCTCTCCCTCGATACATTCCTCCCTCCCCTACGCCTCCTCCCTTCTCAAAATACCCATCCCATTACGCACTAACACAAGCTCCAGCAGGCAGCAGCGCCCACTATAACCAATCAAGGCAACAAGAGGCGCCCTTCCTACACCCTTCCCCCTATGTCCCCCAGCAGAGATTAAGGCCAGAGAAAGGATGGAACATTGCATAGAGTATCAACGTGGAGTAGAAAAAATAATGTATAGCTTAGTTTCCCCTTAAAGATGATAGATTAGAAGAAAAAATGGGAAATGGGTTTTGATTACATAAATATTGAATAAATATTGAAAAAAAAGTGAAGAATACCATGGAAATAATAATAAATGTGAAGACAAGTTAAAAAAAAATATATAAACAGAATTAAATAAAAGAAAGAAAAAGAAAGCAAGAAGAATTAAATGAAAAGCAGATTACGACGAGAGAGAGAGAGAGAGAGAGAGAGAGAGAGAGAGAGAGAGAGAGAGAGAGAGAGAGAGAGAGAGAGAGAGAGAGAGAGAGAGAGACAAAGGGGTCCAATCAATGCTAGTGAAGTACTGTTACTGAAATAGTGAACGAATGTCTTGTTATTTATAAACGACTCGAGAAGGTATTTAGAAGGGGAGAGAGAGAGAAAAAAAGAGATAGAGAGAGGGAGAGGGAGGGAGGGAATATAGTTAGTGTAAATGAATGAATGAGAGAGAGAGAGAGAGAGAGAGAGAGAGAGAGAGAGAGAGAGAGAGAGAGAGAGAGAGAGAGAGAGAGAGAGAGAGAGAGAGAGAGAGAGAGAGAGAGAGCCACTGTGAATGCAATTAAGAGGCTATCGGTCTTAATCCAATCGTGAATCTTAATACCTTTCCGTCTTAACCCCGATTCAAATGAGAGAGAGAGAGAGAGAGAGAGAGAGAGAGAGAGAGAGAGAGAGAGAGAGAGAGAGAGAGAGAGAGAGAGAGAGAGAGAGAGAGAGAGAGAGAATACACACCCAAAAAAAAACCTACTTCTGCAGATTAAAACCAAATGCAAAATGAAAATGTCAGGCCCACCCCCCCGCCCACCAAAAAAAACGAGAACGGTCACAACAAATCTTGAGAACAAAAGACAATCTACAAAACAAAAAATACAACAACAAAATAAAAAAGAAGGAAAGAAAACAAAACAAAAAGAAAAATACAATAAGTGAACAAAAAATATATATATATGTTAGTAAATACGTTTTGTGTGTGAAATTTCAGCTAAAATCTTGCCAGAAACTAAGCCATTTTTTACCAGATTCAGAGACATTTCTTAGGGATAATCTGCTACTTTTCTTGCGTCTTAAGAATATATGATCAGAGGAGGAGGAGGAGGAGGAGGAGGAGGAGGAGGAGGAGGAGGAGGAGATAAAAGAAGAAGAAAAAAGGGAGAGAAATGTCTTCGTTTGACTCGTTGACAGAACAAAAAGGAAAAAGATGGAAGATAAAGAGAGAAAGAGAGATAGAGATAAAAACAAAGAGAGATGGAAAAAGATAGAAAGAAAGAAAAAATGAAAGACAAAAGAAGAGAATAAATAAATAAATCACGGTAGAACGCAATAAAAAACAACTACTACTACTACTACTACTACTACTACTACTATTACTACCACAAAGTTAATCCAATACTGTGAAATTCAAGCAATATATCAATTTTAATCCAGAAAATAGGAAACACCAAAGCGACATTCCTAGAAAAACACATTGAGGAAACTTTACAGGTTGCGCAGTGTGTGTGTGTGTGTGTGTGTGTGTGTGTGTGTGTGTGTGTGTGTGTGTGTGTGTGTGTGTGTGTGTGTGTGTGTGTGTGTGTTGGATAATGATATGGATTTGTCGGCATGAATATCAGGCCTACATAAATTCAAGCTTTTCTTACACACACACATACACCCACACACACACACACACACACACACAGGCACGCTTTCCTCCTGATAGGCTTAATAATTCCTAATGTGTGTGTGTGTGGGTGTCTGTGTGTGTGGGTGTGTGTGTGTGTGTGTGAATGGATTAGAATGACACGCCAGCAGAAGTTCGAACCGTGTGCAAACCTAACAACACAACCGTCACGCCACTGTTCCACTTACTAACACGCTCACCTTTACCCTCTCTTCCTCCCCTTCCTCCCCTTTCCTCCCTTTAGTCACGCTGGACCGAGAGAAAGAGGTATAAGGGGCAAAGGGGGGGAAGGTTAGGTTGAATCAATTTAATATGAGAAAATATATTTATACTAATTTTTTTTCTATATATATAATTTGGAAATCTGTAAATTATTAATGAGTCTACCTACATGACCTAACTTAATTTTTTGGGGGTGGGTGTTGGGGTCACTAAATATAACTTTTCCTATAATCTCCCTTCTCCCCTCACTCCTTTCTCCCTTGACCTCAACCCTTTCCCCTCATCTCCCCTCACTCTCTCTCCCCCTTCTTCCCCTTACTATAAATTACCTGCTTACCTCATGAATAGAAAAAAAGGAAAAAGGGAAAAAAGAGAGGGGAAAAAAAGAGAGGGAATAAAAGAGGGGAATGTTCCAAAATAGCAGAGAATAGATAGGCGACAAGGACACCTCATAATACCCTCATTTTCTTGACATGGGTTTGAGGGGAGAGGGGGAGCGTCTCACGAAACCCTCCCCTGCCCCCCCTTTCCCCTCTCTCATTATAATTCAAGGAGGGGAAGGGAGGGGAGGAGAGAAGAGAAGAGTAGGTAAAAAGGAGAGGAGGAGCAGGAAGCGAGGAAGAGTGGACAGGAAGAAGTAAGAAAAGAACCAGAAATAGGAGGAGGAGGAGGAGGAGGAGGAGGAGGAGGGAGAAGAAGAAAAAGAAGAGGAGGAGAGAACATTTAAGAAAAGAGAGAGAGAGAGAGAGAGAGAGAGAGAGAGAGAGAGAGAGAGAGAGAGAGAGAGAGAGAGAGAGAGAGAGAGAGAGAGAGAGAGAGAGAGAGAGAGAGAGAGAGAGAGAGAGAGAGAGTTAAAGTCATAAAACCAAGAACAGACAAACTAATCATAGCGTGAAATTGAGGATATGACGACAATGGACACAAGAAGAGGAGGAAGAGGAGGAGGAGGAGGAGGAGGAGGAGGAGGAGGAGGAGGAGGAGGAGGAGGAGGAGTAGGAGGAGGAGGAGGAGAAAAACAAAGAAAAGTGAAAGAAAAAAGAGAAAGAAAGTTGTGAAATATTAGAGAAAGAAAAATATAGAACAAAAAAATTAAACATTGAGAGAGAGAGAGAGAGAGAGAGAGAGAGAGAGAGAGAGAGAGAGAGAGAGAGAGAGAGAGAGAGAGAGAGAGAGAGAGAGAGAGAGAGAGAGAGAATTATGAACAAAATTTGAAACACGTAAACACTTTCTCTCTCTCTCTCTCTCTCTCTCTCTCTCTCTCTCTCTCTCTCTCTCTCTCTCTCTCTCTCTCAGCACCGTGACGCAAGAGAGTGGTGACGTAAGGTTCGTGACGCAACTAACACGTCACTAAACACATCCTTGCCCTTTGCCTTCCATTTTTGACAAAGGAATAATTAAAAAAAAAAACTCGTGACCTTCTCATAAACAATTTTCTTCAGGTTTTATTTTTTTTGGCGCGAAACAATTATATATATTTTTTATCTTTTCCATTTTTGATAATTTTAGTTTTTCTTTTTTGTAGATTTTCTTTTGTTTTACTCGTTTGGTTTGGAAATGTGAACAAAATTTATCGAATGTATAAATCTGTGGGGTTTTTTTTTTCTATCTTTTTCTCTCTCAAGCTTACGATCTGTTTTCTATAAGTACAGTAATAGTTTCACTCTCTTCAACGGTGTCAATATATACTGGTTATCAAAGCTGTATTATATCCGTGTTCTAATATATCTTGCCATCATGCCAACCTTCCAGCAGTGCCAATAAATAGTCATGCAGGTGCCAGCTTCAACATGACAGCCTTGGCACTGAGGCTGTTATTGCACTTTTTTTCCCTCTGCTTGCTCAATCATTTTTCTTCATCTTGTATATACTTAAACTTGAACTATCCTTTATGTTAAGTTTACCTTGTGAGTATACATTCAGTTTATATATACTTACATACACCAAGAATGTTTGCTTTTTGTGTGAAGGAAATGTTCTGCTCTGACAAATGTTTTCCTTCCTTGTGCATTGTATTTCTCAGCAAGTAAGTTTCCCTTCACAACACACCTGTATGACGTCATCACCTCACCCTAACCTCCCACATACACATACATACATACATACATACAGTCATGGAACATCAAAGTCTTTTAAAACATCATATAATACTTTTTTTCTAATATTACTTCCAGGAAAACATTCATACATGATTGAAGGAGCTTCCCACCTGTCCTCATTAAGACAGGTGGAATGTGTGTTTGAAGTGGATGGAAAAAGGTTCTTCATTATTCATTGACATCGATTGTATAGAAGGGAGTCGTGGCTGGTTTTTTTTTCTCTCTTTTTTTTCAGGTATTTGTTGGTCTTAGTGTTTCTGTTTCTTGTTTCTTTTTTTCCCAGTTAATTTATTTTTTATATATATTTTCTTGGCTTTGAATTTTTTATTTTATTTCCAGTTTGATGTGTCTGTCTATCAAATTTTATGTATATTGTTAAGACGAATATTAATTAATCTATTGAATCATTCTAATTTTCTTATTATTATCATTACTACTATCATCATTATTAGTAGTTATAGTCTTATTGTTATTATCATTATCATTACTATTATTATCATTATTATTTCTCCTCCTAATCCTCTTCCTTGCTCATTCTTCTTAAAACTCTAATGGTTTCCTATCAAATCACACTAAGAGGCTGATGAACTACTAAACCAGATACTCATTACAAAAGTCTTACACATTCTTATCACTACTCACACACACACCCACACACACACACACACACACCCACCACACACACACACACACCCACACACACACACACACACCCACACACACACACACCCACGTACTCCCACTACCAGTACTTCCAACACACGCACACACTACATGTTATTCACTCCCACTCACGCATTCCTGACTTCTTTTTTGACTCTATATTCACTCGACGTCACTAGCTTTTGTTTAGATAAGCCTCATCCCCCTGCACCATGTCTATTGTGTGTGTGTGTGTGTGTGTGTGTGTGTGTGTGTGTGTGTGTGTGTGTGTGTGTGTGTGTGTGTGTGTGTGTGTGTGTGTGTGTGTGTATAACGAGTTACATACACAGTTACGTACAATTACAATAATACGTATTTTTTTTCACCGCTTTCCAACTAGCTTTAACGAGGCTCACAGGAAGAAGAAAAAATATATATATAAATGAATAAAAAATGTATATAATTGTCATCGCCACTTTAGAGAGAGAGAGAGAAAAAAAAACAGGTTATACGAGTGAAAACTAAAAAATAAAATTATTAATATTAATAATCAGAGCAGATTATAAAAAAATAAATAAATATATAAATAAAAAAAGTTATGTAGTGTTAAAATTTTTGTCAACATAGAAAAAGTCGAGAGAGAGAGAGAGAGAGAGAGAGAGAGAGAGAGAGAGAGAGAGAGAGAGAGAGAGAGAGAGAGAGAGAGAGAGAGAGAGAGAGAGAGAGAGAATCACCATCTTCGCATCCGGCACTTACAACATGGCGTTACCGTAATGAATCCGATTCCCATGAGACTGAATCCGGATTATCTTACTCGAACTGAAGTGAAGCAACGAAACTGAGACACTGAAACTCCCTTTGAGATCATGTATGTGTGTGTGTGTGTGTGTGTGTGTGTGTGTGTGTGTGTGTGTGTGTGTGTGTGTGTGTGTGTGTGTGTGTGTGTGTAATAAACGTACACCCACACCCAGAGGAACAAATTGACCCTTGACCTGCCAAAGCGTGAAAGGTCAACTACAACTGTGTGTCACGTGACCTTTCTCCTCTCTCTCTCTCTCTCTCTCTCTCTCTCTCTCTCTCTCTCTCTCTCTCTCTCTCTCTCTCTCTCTCTCTCTCTCTCTCTCTCAACAAAGTGGGGATTAAATGCGTGTGTTCGAGAGGAAGTGAGTGGATGAAGCATGAGAATGATCTGTTTTTGTTTATTTTTTTTGTTTTATTTCATTGGAAAGGTTTGAAATTTGAGTCCAGGTGTGTGTGTGTGTGTGTGTGTGTGTGTGTGTGTGTGTGTGTGTGTGTGTGTGTGTGTGTGTGTGTGTGTGTGTGTTACTTTAAACTTTCCTCCTCTACTTTAACAAACACTTTCCACAATCTATGATATTCTCTCCATTCTCTCCTTTCTTCTGCTACTTTCTTCCTTCCATCTCCTTCAAAACCTCTTCCTCCTCCTCTTTCTTCTCTCCCTAAAACATTATTCCTCACATCTCTCCTCATTTCTCTCTCCTTCTCTACCTCCGTGCTATGAAAAAGGTCGTATTTTCTCTCAGTGTCTCCCTGGCCAATGGAGAGAGACAGTTCCCTCCACTTCTTTCCTCCACCCCTCGCCGCCCACCTCCTTATCTACTGGAGGTATGGAGGGGAAACTCTCCTAATTCCTCTAAATCTCTTGTAATTGAAATGTCCCTTTAAGTATTATTTCCCCTTTTTCCCTTTCTAACTCTTTATTTTTAATTCTCTTCGTTCATCTGTCTTTTTTTTTTCCTTCGTTCAATTATCACTTTATTTTTTTATTTGATTTTCTTCCTTCATCTGTGTGTTTTCATTTTTTTTTCTTCGTTTATTTATTTGTTTTTGTTTTTATTCTTGATTTTCTTCGTTCATCTGTTTGTCTTTTTTTTTAATTTTCTTCATCTTCTTGGTCTTCATTTTTTTATATTTCCTTCATTCATCAATCAGACTTTTTTATTATTTTTAGTTTTTTCTCTTCATCTATCTTTCTGTCTCTTAATTAACACGAGGAACTACTTGAAGGAGGCACAGTAGGGGAGGGTGTCAAGGATTAGGTCTAACTTAACTCTCGCATTACTCCAAGTTCAGTTCAGTTCCTGCCTCACTAACGTCACTCTCAACAGGCGCCCCTTCACCTCTTTATCTACAGACTTTGGGCACGACGCCATGTAGGAGGTGGGAAGGACTATAAGGAGTGGAGGGAAGTAGATGAGAATGTGTGTGTGTGTGTGTGTGTGTGTGTGTGTGTGTGTGTGTGTGTGTGTGTGTGTGTGTGTGTGTGTGTGTGTGTGTGTTCTTTAAATGGAAGAATGAAATGGGTTAGTGAGAAGCGAGCGGAGGGAGCGTAAGTATCACACACACACACACACACACACACACACACACACACACACACACACACACACACACACACACATTCATTACCCTAATCACACCCACCTGCGGCAAACTTAAACGCACTTTGAACCTTCTCTTCTACACACACACACACACACACACACACACACACACACACACACACACACACACCCACAAACATGCAGCTTATCTTGCATTCCTGATTTTCTGCAGTGTGTTATTATCATTATCCTAACAATTCTAACAGTAGTGGTGGTGGTGGTGGTGGTGGTGGTGGTGGTGGTGGTGGTGGTGGTGGTGGTGGTAGAATCTGTTATTATAGAAGATCATGTCCAGTTATATACACTTTTTTTTTTTACCTAACTCAATATAGCCTTCTCTCTCCTCCTCAAACCTGACTCTCATTCACATATTCCCCTCATTTTCACTTTCCCTTCATGTTCACTGTCCCCTCATCACCACTGTCCCCTCATCACCACTGTCCCCTCATCACCACTTCCCATCATTACCACATCACTTCATCACCACCACTCTAACACCAGAACATTTTATCTTACACCATTACCACCCACTTCCCTTACACCCCTTATCAGCCCTTATCCTCCCCTCCCTCCCCGCCCACGCTACAGTCAACACCATCCCTGCCTAACGGAACACCAACACCTGCACTGATATTGATTCTAAGTCACTGTTGTGTTAGCGACCAAACAACGCGAAAAAAAAACTCTCTCTCTCTCTCTCTCTCTCTCTCTCTCTCTCTCTCTCTCTCTCTCTCTCTCTCTCTCTCTCTCTCTCTCTCTCTCTCTTGCACTACCCAATTGCACTTCTCCCATTCACTTCTTTACATGCATTATGGATGCAAATATATTTATGAGCGATGGGGAGTTAAGTGGGTGTGAAGAGGAGGAGGAGGAGGAGGAGGAGGAGGACGAGGAGGAGGAGGACGAGGACGACGATGATAAAGACGAGGTGGAGGAGGAGGAGGAGGAAGAGGAGGAGGAGGAGGAGGAGGAGGATCGCTTTAGGATATTGAAGGGGAGGTATTGAAGGGCGTGGTGGTACATTTGTCTGAAGAGAAAGGAAGATGTCCTATTCTGAGGGTGTACATGGAAGGATCTGTGTGTGTGTGTGTGTGTGTGTGTGTGTGTGTGTGTGTGTGTGTGTGTGTGTGTGTGTGTGTGTGTGTGTGTGTGTGTGTGTATGTGTGTGTATTGGTCTTTTCCACTGGCTATGTACACGCATATTCTCTCTCTCTCTCTCTCTCTCTCTCTCTCTCTCTCTCTCTCTCTCTCTCTCTCTCTCTCTCTCGCCGTCCGTCATGCCGCAGAGGGACGTGCCATCTGTTCCGTGTTCCGCGTCCAGGGTGGGGGGGAGGGGAGGAAGGAGGGGGAGGAAGGAGGGGAGGGGAGGGGGAGAGGAGGAAGGGGTGGCACCATCGCGTTCCTCAATGGGGCTTGGCGGTGGGAGGAGGAGAAGAGGATGAGGCATGGGTGGAAGAGTAGGAGGAGTAAGAGGAGGAGGAGGAGGAGGAGGAGGAGGAGGAGGGGAGGGGAAGTTCTTTTTGACAGTCCAAAGGTTATGATTTGGTAGGAGGTTCTGTAGTGGTAAGTTTGAGGAGCCTTGGGCCTTGAGTTCGGTGTTCACGGCTGATCACACAAACGGCTGAAGGTGGCGATACAGCAGGGCACTTTGTTCCGAGCGGCGTGAAGGCACCACGGCGCAGTTACCCGGTGCCCCCAGCCTCCCCCCGCCCCCCCTGGCCTCCTCCTGCCCTCCAGTCTGCGCAGTGGTGCCTAGGGGGGGTGGGGGAGGTAATGGTTCAGCTGGATGGGGGACTGAAGGGTTACCACGAGGCCCTCAACTTTGATTCACAAAACATGATTTTGAGGACACCATCTTGGGCTGGAGTGGACTGTGCAAGGGACGGGAGCGGCGGTGGAGGAGGAGCAGAAGAGTATTATGTCGTCTGTTGAGGAGGAGGAGGAGGAGGAGGAGGAGGAGGAGGAGGAGGAGGAGGAGGAGGAAGAAGAAGAGGAGGAAGAAGAGGAGGAGGAGGGAGATAGGGAGCGTGCGCGAGCTAGCTGGGCGGGTGGAAGAATCAGATCGTAGTGGGCAGTACGCTGAGTAACTTAGCACCGCCCACTCTGCTTACTGCTGCTCCTGCCGCTCCGTAACTCTCCC
>JAPQNM010000036.1:2223799-2228799 GCA_029783475.1 Metacarcinus magister
TTGATGGGTATTGATGTAGTTGACTTCCTTCCTTCCTTCCTTCCTTCCTTCCTTCACTACGACCCGAGAGAGAGAGAGAGAGAGAGAGAGAGAGAGAGAGAGAGAGAGAGAGAGAGAGAGAGAAAGAGAGAGAGAGAGAGAGAGAGAGAGAGAGAGAGAGAGAGAGAGAGAGAGAGAGAGAGAGAGAGAGAGAGAGAGAGAGAGTTATGGAGGAAAAACGACATTAGACAAATTGCACAACACGATAATTTATGACATCGCTTCGTCTTTCCTGGTAGATAAAAGGAGGAAATAAAAAGAAAAAAAAGGGGACACTAGTACGAAATGGAGTGATCGTTGTCATATTGTATCGCTCACATTAGTTACTTTGAGAGAGAGAAAGAGAGATAGAGAGAGAGAGAAAGAGAGAGAGAGAGAGAGTTAAAGGTGTATCAGGTTATGAGTAGGTCACGTACAACTCACTAATTATGTTACTGAAGGAACCGTGAGGAGGAGGAGGAGGAGGAGGAGGAGGAGGAGGAGGAAGGAGGAGGAGGAGGAGGAGGAGGAGGAGGAGGAGGATAAGAAGAAGAAAGAGGTTTAAGGATAGTTTTTAAATATATGGTTGCTATTATTATTATTATTATTATCAAGAATTTATTTGGCCTATTTTCCTTTTATTCTCTCTCTCTCTCTCTCTCTCTCTCTCTCTCTCTCTCTCTCTCTCTCTCTCTCTCTCTCTCTCTCTCTCTCTCTCTCTCTCTCTCTCTCTCTCAAACTATTCTTTCTCTCAATTTCCACAATTTTCCCCTCCACTTACTTTCCTCCGCCCCTCCCCCCGACCCCTCCCTCCCTCCTCTGTCCTCTTCACCTCCCTCTCAGACCTAATTTTCCTCCTCCTCACTAATTTCTTTCCTCCCTCAATCTTTTATTATCTCTTTTTCGATCTCTTTCTTTCTTTCTTTATGTCTATCTACTCTTCCTCACTTACTCTCTCTCTTTTTTTTTATCTCTCTCTCTCTGTACTACCTCTTCATTATCATACTTTTTTAACCTAATTTTTAACTTTCCAATCAGATTTTTTTTTTCCCAATCTTCCAATCTCAGTTTTATTTCCAATCTCTGCCTCACCTAATCCGCACCGCCCGTGACCCGCCCAATCCAAGCTTGAAGTTGTGAAGTTGTGAGTATTTACGAGACTAGTTGGTTGTTTCTCCTGTGAACTTTATATAACTTAATGGAGGAGGAAGAGGAGGAAGAGGAGGAGGAGGAGGAGGAGGAGGAGGAGGAGGAGGAGGAGGAAATAAAACGATATGAACACCTTAGTAAACACTCATTAAGCACAGGTAAAAAAAAATCTTTGTATAACCTCAACAAAACCTCGACTTATTTTTTTTTTATTATTCTTGCTTGAAAATGAGAGAAAAAAAGAGAAAAAATTAAAAGTAAGTTATCGTCAATACAGCTTTAACCTTCTGTCATACTCTCTCTCTCTCTCTCTCTCTCTCTCTCTCTCTCTCTCTCTCTCTCTCTCTCTCTCTCTCTCTCTCTCTCTCTCTCTCTCTCATACTCTGCACTACACACTCAATTTCCTCTTTAAAATCAAACCAAAAATATGAAACACTTTTTTGAATTTTGTAGAAACTCATTTTTCATTCGTTAAAAACAAAATACATAAACTTGCATTCATTAGAGCAAAAAAAGGCATCAATTTGCATAAACTGAAGAATAAAAAAAATATATATATACATACATATATATTTACCATAACACAAGAAAAATAAATAAATAAATAAATTGCTTTAGTGGGAATATCCTTTTTTATTTCATAGACAACACGAACAAAAACAGAAGAGATAAATAACACACACACACACCCAAACACACACACACACACACACACACACAAGGCAATACTTTTAATACATACATGAACCTCGTGTGGAAGTGGAAGGTATTCAAAACAAAAACAATAAAAAAATGAATATGCCTTTGTCTACCCCGAATACTCGCTTCTAACACTGTTGAAGGCACAGCAAACATAATAAAACAGATAATCCTTTGTTCCACGGAGCTTAAACACCACCACGATTCAGGTACAGAACGAAAACCAAGAAAAAAGATATACCTCCAACTCTTTGTCTCTTACTCTACCCACGAGGAGACCAGACACACAATACAGTTTTAGGGAGATGGAGAAGCTGAACCGTAGAGACAATTGGAAAATATTATAAAACAACACGACCTTTTCACATTAACTACTGAAGAAGGAGACAACGTAGTGCTTCCTTCCTCCTCTTCCTCCTTCTTCTTCCTCGCTTCCTTCAGGTTAAATGGGGTTTTGAGGTCACTCCCGAGGTTGGTAAATAGAATACCTAAAGCTTAGAGGAATGTGATGCTCTGGGATGTAGCTTTTTTGTTTTATTTTCAAAGGTAAATTAAAATATGGTTCCTTTTGTTTTGTTTTTGGGTTATGATTCCACGAAGGAGTGATGTAACTTTCCTTTAAAACCAATGAGGTGGAAAGGATGGTCTGGTTTATTTTTTTTCTATCTATTTTTGTTTTGTGTTCTAAGTCGTTCTTGGTTTTATGTTCTCCTTTTTTTCCTCGTTCTTCTGTTCTGATTCGTTCTACATTTTCTTCTTCTTCTTTACTACTACTTTCCTTGCATGTTCCTCTCACTCGTTCTTCATTTTCTCTCTTTTCTTCTTCTTCTTCAATATTTCTCTTCAATGTTCCTCTAAATCTCCTTGTCTTATCGGATCTCTAATTCAGGTGAGTCAATAATCACCTTTAGAACAGGTACGAATGTTAATCCCTTCACCTCCTACCACTCTTAAGTACCCACGATGCTAACTTTAGTACTGATTCTCTCCTGAAGGCGTGGTGGGCGTGGAGGTGGAAGAATGGGCGTGGAAGATGTGTAGTGGTGGTAGCGGGCGTGGAAGTGTTGTAGTGGTAGAAGGCGGGAAAGGGCAGTGGTGTGTGTGTGTGTGTGTGTGTGTGTGTGTGTGTGTGTGGTGTGTGTGTGTGTGTGTGTGTGTGTGGATTGAACTAAGGCCGAGATCGTTGCACAAACATGATGAAAATAACAAACAAAAAATGGATAAACAGGAGAAACGAGAAGGCTGATGAACGAGAGAGAGAGAGAGAGAGAGAGAGAGAGAGAGAGAGAGAGAGAGAGAGAGAGAGAGAGAGAGAGAGAGAGAGAGAGAGAGAGAGAGAGAGAGAGAGAGAGAGAGAGAACACCACCACCACCACCACCATTCACGATCAATACACAGCTACACCACCACCACCACCACCACCACCACCACCACCACCACCACCACCACCGCCCACCACACCCACCTCACCCTCGTCCACACACTCTCTCATCCATTAATACCCACCAACAGTCTATCTTCTACCCATATTTCCAACCCTTCCCTCATTTCCTCCACTTCTTCCCCCTCATTTATCCTGCTTTCCCTCCCTCCATCAGTCTGTCACCCACACCCACACACCCACACACCCACACCCACACACCCACACCCACACACACACACACACACACACACACACCATCACTCAAAAATTTAACATGTCCGGCAGGGAGGTGAGTGAATGGGGGTTTGGAAGGGAAGAAGAAGAAAGGAGGAGGAGGAGGAGGAGGAGGAGGAGGAGGAGGAGGAGGAGGGAGTGTGGAGTGCTTTGCTGGATGGAGGGAAAGAGGGTAGGAGAAATGAAGGGTGGAATGAATGGAGGCAAAGGAAGGAGAGATGGATGAAAGAAAGGAGTAATGTAGAGAAAGACGAAAGGAAGGAAGGAAGGAAGGAAGGAAGGAAGGAAAGAAAAGAAATGAGGTGGAAAGATAGAAGAAAGAAAAAGGCAGACCACGTAGAAGTAAAAAAAAAAAAAATAATAATAATAATAAAACAGAAAAGGTTGAGAGGAAGAGGAGAATGAAGATAAGAATGAAACGAAGAAGTGGAAAGGAAAAAGGTGGATAAAGAGAAGTGGAAGGAAGAGATAAGGGAGTCAAATCCACATTTCTCCACTTCTTCAAAAGGTGGATGAAGTCAGTGATCCCTCAAGGTGACTCAAGAGGCATTGTGACTCACCTGAATTGTGACTTATACGTAGTGACTCTTGACTCATCGTAGCAGTGGTCCAAATTTCAAGGTCACCAGATGATATTTTCCAAGAACTCACTCAAAAAAAAGTGTTTCAATCCGATGCTGATGTGAAATAATCCTTAATTTTATGCTGTTGCTGTTTTCTTTTTTTTCTGTACTGTTTGTTCTGCTGTAAAATCTGTCTCCAATGCTGTTTTTTGTGCTGTTTTTACCTCCCATGTTGCTGTTTAATCTCTCATATACTTTCTACTACATATTGCATTCTATCTCTTCTTCTTCCTCTTCCTCCTCCTGCTCCTCGTACTCATTAGTCAGTGGGAGAAACGAGAAAAATGTGCTAAGACCAATTATTCTTCGTGGGTGTGTACTCGTATTCACATCTTCCTCCTAGAGTACGTTAGGTGTGCTGTGGGGAGGCGGGGCTACACAAGGGTACAAGTAGGAAGGCAGCAGCTATACGTGAACCTTATAAGCTAGTTAAAGGTTATACAGCATACATAACACCGGTAAACAAAGCACTTCTAGTTATGGACATTCGCTTTTCCTAGAACTACACCCACTACGCCCACTACTACTACTACTGTTTGATGTCATTTGTGTTGTACTTTTTGCAGCTATAAGTGAGAAGTGATTTACAAGGTGTGTTCTCGGTATTATAAGTGATATGTTAGATATACTTGTTACTGGATTGATTTGATGTTTGGGTGTCACGCGCAAGAACAGTTGTATGACGATGGGGAATGAAATTATTGACTAAATGTATAAGGAAGATGATAAATAATGAACTGGATATGATTTGGGAAGGTATATGGTTTTGAATTTTCTATTATCTACATTTTAAAGAAAGAAAGAACATATTTTTTTGGGTAGGGGGGTGGGGGGGGAGGGGGGTCCGTGTACGC
>JAPQNM010000036.1:2231299-2248799 GCA_029783475.1 Metacarcinus magister
GGTGAACATAACCAGCTCGTTCGATAGTCTTCAAGAAAACCACCGCATGACAAAATTTTTTCCCCCTCGTGAAATTAGCGTGAAAACTGTGAAATTCGCGCCACATTTGCAGGAAAGGGAAGGAAGAGGGAATACATGAATAATTGAGGGAGGAGGGAAAGAAGGAAGGAAGGAAGGAAGGAAGGAAGGCAGGAAGGAAGGAAGGAAGGCAGGAAGGAAGGAAGGAAGGAAGGAAGGAAGGAAGGAAGGAAGGAAGGAAAGGAAGGACGAAAGAAAGTCAAAAAGAAAGGCAGGAAGGATAGATGTAAAAAAAATGCAATAAACGAATGAAGGGAGAAAAGAAAAAAATATATAAATGACTCAATCAAGACAAGAAACAAGAAAGAAAAAGATGAATGAGGGAAGGAAGGGAAAGGTTTAAAACACAAATTAATTCATAAATAAAAAATAATAAAAAAAGACAATGAAATAATAAAAAAATAAATAAAAAAAAATAAAACAGGGAGAGGGAGACGGAACCTAATCCATTAATTAACAAATATTAGGTAAAAAAAAATTAACAAGACATGGAAAAAGAGGACACATGAGGAGGAAGAAGAAAAATCAGATGCAGAGGAGAGGAGACGAGAGAGAGAGGGGGGGAGGGGCGGAGGGAGGCCTATGCTATAATTAACATCACCCTGGAGGCCTATATTACACCCTATGAGAAAATTAGGTCATGGTAGGGAAGCAGTGTTGCCAACCGTACGAGTAATATGCAATGTTGCCATATTTGTGTGACACCTTAGCAGAAAAAAGTGAAATTAAATAAAAAAATGAGTAATAATAATAATAAATAAAGGACTGAGGAGATAATTGGTGATAATGATGATGATGATGATGTGTAGAAGGAGAAGGAGAGTGAGGTTGTAATGTTATGTGTCTTATATCCGGGTTTGAATTTGTGTTCCTGAGAATGCAACACGGAAGTGAAAATTTGACCCACACACACACACACACACACACGCACACACACGCACACACACACACACACACACGCACACGAGTAAATATGCTGAAAAATTAAGCAAAATGTAATTAATCTGCCTCAAGGAAAAACTTGATAAAAATTTCTTAAGTCCTTCATTAATATTTCATTCTTTACTTTGTTTACATGAAGAAGGAAAACACAGACACCAAGCAAACATGTCTGTCTGTCTGTACGTCTGTGTGTATGTATGTCTGTCTATCTAACTATCTATCTATCTATTAACTATTATTAATTTATCTATCAAGCCTATTTTTTTTTATCTGTTAAATTATTGACCAAACGTAAATCTATACATTCCATATGAATAATAATAAAAAAAAACATTGAAGAAAGAATGTAAGAGAGAAAAAAAAATCAAAGAAAGATCGAAAGTGAAAAAAACACGAAAACATTGAAGAAAAACCAAAACAGAGAGAGAAAAAAAATATATAAGAAAAATCAAGAGAAAAAAAAACTAAACATTGAAGACAAATCAAATAAAAAAAAAATTTGAAAAAAAAGTATATATATAAAACCTAAAACATTCCGGGTTACATTCTGGCCTCGGCACCGAAAAACAACCTGGATCTATGTTCGATGAAGGGCCTTGAGCGAGGCAGGACACACGGGATCGACTTCAAACCGATCGAACAGTGACCAATTGATTTCCTTTTATGAAATTCTTATCTCATTGAGCACCGATAGTAGTAGTAGTAGTAGTAGTAGTAGTAGTAGTAGTAGTAGTAGTAGTAGTAGTAGTAGTAGCAGTAGTAGTAACAATAGTAATAGTAATAATGGTACCTAACAACGTAACTATCACTACTACCTTAATTAGTACCTGTTCCCTTGTCTCACCTGGTTACCTGTCCGCTCACCTGCATCCTTACAAGCCACAATAATTAAGTAATCAATTTGCAAGTAAAAGGAAGTTCTCAATTATACATTCAGTTACACTTATAAAAAAAAATAAAACAGACAAAGGAAATATTCTAATGACTGTGTGTGTGTGTGTGTGTGTGTGTGTGTGGGTGTGTGTGTGTGTGTGTGTGTGTGTGTGTGTGTGTGTGTGTATGTGTGTGTGTGTGTTTGTGTGCGTGTGTGTTTGCTACCTGTCTCCATATGCTTGATTATGTGTACACATCTTTGCATGTGCGTGTGTATGTGTATATGCGTCAGGTTGTTAGTGGGTGTGTGCGTGCGTGCGTGTGACTGCAGTGGTGGAGAGGGTTGCAGGGGTCCGCGTGGGGGGGGAAGGTGAGGGGAATGAGGGGAATGAGGGGGGGGCGGAGCAGGAAGGTTAGGGAGAATCACTGTTTACATCGTTGTCATGGAGACGAGTGCAAGGTAGAGAGGGGAGCAGAGAGGGGAAGAGGGAGGGGAGGAAGGAAGGAAGAGGGGAAAGGAGGAAGGAGATAAGAGTTTTGTCTATATGGGAGAAAACGAGAGAGAGAGAGAGAGAGAGAGAGAGAGAGAGAGAGAGAGAGAGAGAGAGAGAGAGAGAGAGAGAGAGAGAGAGAGAGAGAGAGAGATGTACTTCAAAGCTTATCGTTAAATTATTCCTCTCTTTCTTCCCTCCCTCCCTTCCTTCCTTCTTTCTTCCCTCCCTTCCTTCCTTCTTCCTTCCTCCTTTATTCTTCCATCTTGTTAAGCTATTCCTCACTTCCCCTCCTTCCTCCTTCCCTCCTTTATCTCTCTATTTCCTCTCTCATCTCATCCCCTCCTTTACCTTCTCTTTCTTCCCCTCTCTCTTTAGACACACTAATCCTACTCCTCTTCATCTTCTCTTTCCTAATCCCTCTCCATTTTCCTTCCCCTTATTTCTCTCTTTACCCCTCAAGTTCCCCTTCCATTGTCGCATGAAGGGAAAGAGGGGAAGGGAAGAGGGGAAAAGAAGGGAAAAGAGGGGAAACTAATTGAAACTGAACTTTAATAGACTTTCCTAATGGCGATAATCATTTTAGGAAAGGTGCATTCATGTATAGTTTTAATAAGTGTAATTAAAGTTATAATGAGTAGATTTTTGTTAACTTTATTTGGTGAGTGAGGTTTCGAGTCACACACCCTCTAAGAAAGGCTTCATTTACTGCCTCTCTTCAACTTATATTCTTCAGTTCAGTTAGGCTTCATGTTTTTTTTGGGGAAAATCTTAAATTTATTCAATCTCATCAGAGGAAGCTTCACTCCCTTCCATAACTTCGATTTGAACGTAAAGCTTCAATCAAAAGTTCGAAAGTTTTTTCATATAAAGTAATGGAGGACTCACATCTTTTTTTTTTGGCCCAAATCTCGTATTTTTTCCCATGGTTCACTTTTTTTCTTTTTAAACATCAATATTTTTCTTCTTTTCAGTGTTCAATAACTGTTGTGTTCAAATAGGATTCATAAAAGATTCACGGGGATTCGAAGTGTTTTGGTTCATTTTCCCTGTGTGTGTGTGTGTGTGTGTGTGTGTGTGTGTGTGTGTGTGTGTGTGTGTGTGTGTGTGTGTGTGTGTGTGTGTGTGTGTTCAATATATATACAGTCACCTATCTACTTCCTTTTCATCTTTCTCCTTCATCCACAAAGCCTTCCATAGTTACTCTTCACAACCATTTATCATATTTATCCCTAATTTCCTTAACACGATCCCCCAAAAGACACAACATAACTTACACCAATAAAAAAATAAACAAACGGAACACGAAACACAGTCATCTATATTCTCCTTTATCTTCCTTTACATTCTTCAGTAATAGCTAAGCTTATAGAAAATTTATCACCACATTCCTTTCACTTATTGTCTTTGTATTCTTGTCTTCGATTCTCTACCTTTTTTTTCTGATTGGGGTCACGAGTCACAAAATTCCAGGTGGGCTCCGGTGTTTCAGGCGTTTTGTCATATCGACCTGAAGAATTTTGGTCCAGGAGAGAGAGAGAGAGAGAGAGAGAGAGAGAGAGAGAGAGAGAGAGAGAGAGAGAGAGAGAGAGAGAGAGAGAGAGAGAGAGAGAGAGAGAGAGAGAGAGAGAGAGAGAATGTGACCTGTTTGTACTAGTTAATTTGTCTGTGTGTCTGTGTGTGTGTGTGTGTGTGTGTGTGTGTGTGTGTGTGTGTGTGTGTGTGTGTATGTGTGCGTGCGTGCGTGGTCTTATCTTCATATATTGTAATGTTTTTAGTAAATTAAGTTCATGTGTGTGTGTGTGTGTGTGTGTCACCGTGCGTGTGAGTTTCCTGGTATCACGGTCACGCTAGGTCTGTACTAGTCCATACACACACACACACACACACACACACACACACACACACACACACACACGATCCTGCAATGAATTATAGAACCAGAATTCCAATTACGTAACAGTGGTCGATGGCAGTAGAGAAACAATAGTAGTAGTAGTAGTAGTAGTAGTAGTAGTAGTAGTAGTAGTAGTAGTAGTAGTAGTAGTAGTAGTAGTAATAGTAGTAGTAGTAGTAGTAAATAGTTAGTAAAAAAAAAATAAAACACCACTATAATGAAGATGATAAAACAGTCTTGATCAAACAGCAAAAAAAGGCACAAAATATACAGGTGTGTTAGTGAGGAAATTGTTGGCTATTTTCAATCTTAAGTATCTTTAGACAAACACAAACACTTCAAGGACAATTTCTCCTCTCTCTCTCTCTCTCTCTCTCTCTCTCTCTCTCTCTCTCTCTCTCTCTCTCTCTCTCTCTCTCTCTCTCTCTCTCTCTCTCTCTCGTCTGTTAAATCAATACTTTCTTTATCCAAGTGAAGGAATGAAGGTATTGGAAGGTCATGTTTTAACCTTCAATGAAACACTCTCATTCTGATATTCTCTCTCTCTCTCTCTCTCTCTCTCTCTCTCTCTCTCTCTCTCTCTCTCTCTCTCTCTCTCTCTCTCTCTCTCTCTCTCTCTCTCTCTCTCTCTCTCTCTAACTTCGTGGGTTAATTTGCTTATCCATCATTACCAGTTTTAGTACAACAACAACAACAACAACAACAACAACAAAATATTAACAACAACAACAACAACAATAAAAATTTTGATGTACAGTACGTGTAACTTCCGGTCATAAATATTCATACCTCTAAAAAGCTGCACCTCACGTACACACACACACACACACACACACACACACACACACATACCACATAGCAAAGAATAAGATGAAAGGGAATAATAAACACACAAGTAAATGAAAATAATAATGACAATAATAATAATAGGAGTAAGAATATAAAAAAAACAGGATGGCAAGAGAGGATGAATAATAGAATGAATAAATATTTGAAAGTTGCACCGCGGACTAATAACAACTACGACGTAAATCCGGGTTAGGCAATCGATATGTACACCCTAGTCACGTATTGTATGTATGTATGTATGTATGTATGTATGTGTGTGTGTGTGTGTGTATGTGTGTGTGCACGGAATGTATTGGTGTGTGTATAAATTGGTGTGTGTGTGTGCAAATGAATGCTAGGATGAAAGTATGTATGTATGTATGTATTTATGTGTACATGTATATAGGTGACAAGGATTTAATTAGGCAGGTAGATGTGTGTGTGTATGTGTGTGTGTGTGAGAGAAGAGAGAAGAGAGAGAGAGAGAGAGAGAGAGAGAGAGAGAGAGAGAGAGAGAGAGAGAGAGAGAGAGAGAGAGGTGAAGAGGAAAATTTGCTCATAAGTTAAGATAATGACTATCCTCCCCCCTTCCCCCCCCCTCCCCCCCTCCACGTGTCCCTCAAAAGTGTCCCATTTCCAAAAAGCTTCGTCTATTTCCATGACATATGTTAACGTTCAGCCAGGAATGAAAAGTTAAAACGAATCTGAAAATGAGAGAGAGAGAGAGAGAGAGAGAGAGAGAGAGAGAGAGAGAGAGAGAGAGAGAGAGAGAGAGAGAGAGAGAGAGAGAGAGACCTTTAAGAATTTGTTTAGGAAATGTCGAATTAGAACTATAATAATTGAAACATAACTATTAATAAATTATTATATTAACTATTATTATTATTATTATTATTATTATTATTATCACTTATCTATGTATTTTTTTCTTTCACAGGTACGTGTTTGTGAATCTCTCTCTCTCTCTCTCTCTCTCTCTCTCTCTCTCTCTCTCTCTCTCTCTCTCTCTCTCTCTCTCTCTCTCTCTCTCTCTCTCTCTCTCTCTCTCTCTCTCTTCAACCTGATCTTCTGATTGGAGGTAGGTGCTGGCAGAGGAGAGGAGGAAGAGGAAGAAGAGGAGGAGGAGGAGGAGGAGGAGGAACACATAGGAAGAACAAACAGCAACAGGTCTGCTGGCCCTTACGAGGCTGTTTGTGAGTACACTATCTAGTCTAGAGTGAAGGATACAGGATAGTAAGGGTGAAGGCTTCTCTTAGCATAGGTGGAAATTTTGAAAACTTATTAATATTTTGAAACTTATTATTATTTTGAAAACTCGTGAAGGTTATTCTAAGTGTGTTTTTATTGTGTTTTTGTTGTGTTTTGGTTGTGTTGATCAGGAATCTGGACTCAGTTTTATCATTACTGTCACGGAAATGCATTGTTCAGTTTTGGGCCGAAATTTGCCACCAGAATTGAGGTCGAAATCTTCTTTGTCATTTTACTATGAAACTATTACTCCTACAGTTTAAATGTTTATATACAAATTTATTAAGCTTGATGAGCTCTATCTAAATATCATATCAGATTTAAAATATATTGAACCGTTTAAGAAAAAAATAATGTTTTGTGTAAGTTTTGTGAAAAACACAAATGTATAATTTTCTCAATAACCAATAGTCCAATTTTATTTCTGTATAGCTCAAAAGAACGGGCGTCTCATGCTCTATCTTTACTATTATATACTTTTTTTCCGTAAACCTCATATTTTTCGAGTTATTTCAAAAAACGTAAATTCTTGAAAAAAATCTAAGGGTGTCACCTTGGAAATTTGGTGAAAAATTTCCACACCTCAGAATGTGATGAAAATTTCTACAATAATGTTTTGGGTCAAAATGAACACGAATCTGGACTTATTTTCATCATTACTGTAATATAAAAACCCAGCCATGGCTGGCAGGGAAAGGAAGGCCAACCAAGACCAGACTGTCACTGCCACTACTGCTACCACTACTGTCACTACCACTACTGTCACTACCACTACTGCTACCACTACTGTCACTACCACTACTGTCACTACCACTACTGCTACCACTACTGTCACTACCACTACTGTCACTACCACTACTGCTACCACTATTTCCTGGCAAGCGATGTCAGGCCACTAGCGACGTCTTTTGAATCGACATTTCGTAAGTTAGGTACATCAGGATGAACATACTCAAAGTTTGCTACGTTAACGGATAGTATTTTAGTTGTGGATTGGCTTCTAAATATTTGTCAAGTCTATTTTTGAACGTAGTAATTGTTTTACTGTCGACGACATTGGCGGGCAGGGAGTTCCAAACGTTAACGATCCGATTGAAAAAGAAGTGCTTGGCTTTGTTTGATGTGAATCTTTTACCAGTAATCTTAAAAGAATGATGTCTTCTTGTTATATTTGATCAATCAAAAGTAATGTAATCTTCTGTATTGATATTATCGAATCCTTTGATTATCTTGAACATTTCAATGAAATCCCCTCGCATCCTTCGTTTCGGTGGTAATGGCAGGTTAAACATAACTTATTGCCAGTATTAACCCTTACACTGCCGAGGTCTTTTATAAGTGTTCGATTTATAGATTTTTTAAAAAATTATGATTTTATTCAAAATTTTCTTATTAATGATAAAAATAAATATTAATGATAAAAATAAATATTAATGATAAAAATAAATAATAATGATAAAAATAAATATTAATGATAAAAATAAATATTAATGATAAAAATAAATATTAATGATAAAAATAAATATTAATGATAAAAATAAATATAATGATAAAATAAATATTAATGATAAAATAAATATTAATGATAAAAATATATATTAATGATAAAAATATATATTAATGATAAAAATATATATTAATGATAAAAATATATATTAATGATAAAAATATATATTAATGATAAAAATAAATATTAATGATAAAAATATATATTAATGATAAAAATATATATTAATGATAAAAATAATATTAATGATAAAAATAAATATTAATGATAAAATAAATATTAATGATAAAAATAAATATTAATGATAAAAATAAATATTAATGATAAAAATATATATTAATGATAAAAATATATATTAATGATAAAAATAAATATTAATGATAAAAATAAATATTAATGATAAAAATAAATATTAATGATAAAAATATATATTAATGATAAAAATAAATATTAATGATAAAAATAAATATTAATGATAAAAATATATATTAATGATAAAAATATATATTAATGATAAAAATATATATTAATGATAAAAATAAATATTAATGATAAAAATAAATATTAATGATAAAAATAAATATTAATGATAAAAATAAATATTAATGATAAAAATATATATTAATGATAAAAATATATATTAATGATAAAAATAAATATTAATGATAAAAATAAATATTAATGATAAAAATAAATATTAATGATAAAAATATAAATATTAATGATAAAAATAAATATTAATGATAAAAATAATATTAATGATAAAAATAAATATTAATGATAAAAATATATATTAATGATAAAAATAATATTAATGATAAAAATAAATATTAATGATAAAAATATATATTAATGATAAAAATAAATATTAATGATAAAAATAAATATTAATGATAAAAATAAATATTAATGATAAAAATAAATATTAATGATAAAAATATATATTAATGATAAAAATAAATATTAATGATAAAAATATATATTAATGATAAAAATATATATTAATGATAAAAATATATATTAATGATAAAAATAAATATTAATGATAAAAATAAATATTAATGATAAAAATATATATTAATGATAAAAATAAATATTAATGATAAAAATATATATTAATGATAAAAATATATATTAATGATAAAAATAAATATTAATGATAAAAATATATATTAATGATAAAAATATATATTAATGATAAAAATAAATATTAATGATAAAAATAAATATTAATGATAAAAATAAATATTAATGATAAAAATAATATTAATGATAAAAATATATATTAATGATAAAAATATATATTAATGATAAAAATATATATTAATGATAAAAATAAATATTAATGATAAAAATAAATATTAATGATAAAAATAAATATTAATGATAAAAATATATATTAATGATAAAAATAAATATTAATGATAAAAATAAATATTAATGATAAAAATAAATATTAATGATAAAAAATATATATTAATGATAAAAATAAATATTAATGATAAAAATAAATATTAATGATAAAAATATATATTAATGATAAAAATATATATTAATGATAAAAATATATATTAATGATAAAAATAAATATTAATGATAAAAATAAATATTAATGATAAAAATATATATTAATGATAAAAATAATATTAATGATAAAAATATATATTAATGATAAAAATATATATTAATGATAAAAATATATATTAATGATAAAAATATATATTAATGATAAAAATAATATTAATGATAAAAATAATATTAATGATAAAAATATATATTAATGATAAAAATAAATATTAATGATAAAAATAAATATTAATGATAAAAATATATATTAATGATAAAAATATATATTAATGATAAAAATATATATTAATGATAAAAATATATATTAATGATAAAAATAAATATTAATGATAAAAATAATATTAATGATAAAAATAAATATTAATGATAAAAATAAATATTAATGATAAAAATATATATTAATGATAAAAATAAATATTAATGATAAAAATAAATATTAATGATAAAAATATATATTAATGATAAAAATAAATATTAATGATAAAAATATATATTAATGATAAAAATATATATTAATGATAAAAATATATATTAATGATAAAAATAAATATTAATGATAAAAATATATATTAATGATAAAAATATATATTAATGATAAAAATAAATATTAATGATAAAAATATATATTAATGATAAAAATATATATTAATGATAAAAATATATATTAATGATAAAAATAAATATTAATGATAAAAATAAATATTAATGATAAAAATATATATTAATGATAAAAATAAATATTAATGATAAAAATATATATTAATGATAAAAATAAATATTAATGATAAAAATATATATTAATGATAAAAATATATATTAATGATAAAAATATATATTAATGATAAAAATAAATATTAATGATAAAAATAAATATTAATGATAAAAATATATATTAATGATAAAAATAAATATTAATGATAAAAATATATATTAATGATAAAAATATATATTAATGATAAAAATAAATATTAATGATAAAAATATATATTAATGATAAAAATATATATTAATGATAAAAATAAATATTAATGATAAAAATAAATATTAATGATAAAAATAAATATTAATGATAAAAATAAATATTAATGATAAAAATATATATTAATGATAAAAATATATATTAATGATAAAAATAAATATTAATGATAAAAATATATATTAATGATAAAAATATATATTAATGATAAAAATAATATTAATGATAAAAATAAATATTAATGATAAAAATATATATTAATGATAAAAATATATATTAATGATAAAAATATATATTAATGATAAAAATAAATATTAATGATAAAAATAAATATTAATGATAAAAATATATATTAATGATAAAAATAAATATTAATGATAAAAATATATATTAATGATAAAAATATATATTAATGATAAAAATAAATATTAATGATAAAAATATATATTAATGATAAAAATATATATTAATGATAAAAATAAATATTAATGATAAAAATAAATATTAATGATAAAAATAAATATTAATGATAAAAATAAATATTAATGATAAAAATATATATTAATGATAAAAATAAATATTAATGATAAAAATATATATTAATGATAAAAATATATATTAATGATAAAAATATATATTAATGATAAAAATAAATATTAATGATAAAAATAAATATTAATGATAAAAATAAATATTAATGATAAAAATATATATTAATGATAAAAATATATATTAATGATAAAAATATATATTAATGATAAAAATAAATATTAATGATAAAAATAATATTAATGATAAAAATATATATTAATGATAAAAATATATATTAATGATAAAAATAAATATTAATGATAAAAATAAATATTAATGATAAAAATAATATTAATGATAAAAATATATATTAATGATAAAAATAATATTAATGATAAAAATAAATATTAATGATAAAAATATATATTAATGATAAAAATATATATTAATGATAAAAATAAATATTAATGATAAAAATATATATTAATGATAAAAATATATATTAATGATAAAAATATATATTAATGATAAAAATAAATATTAATGATAAAAATAAATATTAATGATAAAAATATATATTAATGATAAAAATAAATATTAATGATAAAAATATATATTAATGATAAAAATATATATTAATGATAAAAATAAATATTAATGATAAAAATATATATTAATGATAAAAATATATATTAATGATAAAAATATATATTAATGATAAAAATAAATATTAATGATAAAAATAAATATTAATGATAAAAATAAATATTAATGATAAAAATATATATTAATGATAAAAATATATATTAATGATAAAAATATATATTAATGATAAAAATAAATATTAATGATAAAAATAAATATTAATGATAAAAATAAATATTAATGATAAAAATAATATTAATGATAAAAATATATATTAATGATAAAAATAATATTAATGATAAAAATATATATTAATGATAAAAATAAATATTAATGATAAAAATAAATATTAATGATAAAAATAAATATTAATGATAAAAATATATATTAATGATAAAAATATATATTAATGATAAAAATATATATTAATGATAAAAATATATATTAATGATAAAAATAAATATTAATGATAAAAATATATATTAATGATAAAAATATATATTAATGATAAAAATAAATATTAATGATAAAAATAAATATTAATGATAAAAATAAATATTAATGATAAAAATAAATATTAATGATAAAAATAAATATTAATGATAAAAATAAATATTAATGATAAAAATATATATTAATGATAAAAATAAATATTAATGATAAAAATAAATATTAATGATAAAAATAAATATTAATGATAAAAATATATATTAATGATAAAAATATATATTAATGATAAAAATATATATTAATGATAAAAATAAATATTAATGATAAAAATAAATATTAATGATAAAAATATATATTAATGATAAAAATAAATATTAATGATAAAAATAAATATTAATGATAAAAATATATATTAATGATAAAAATAAATATTAATGATAAAAAATAAATATTAATGATAAAAATAAATATTAATGATAAAAATATATATTAATGATAAAAATAATATTAATGATAAAAATATATATTAATGATAAAAATAAATATTAATGATAAAAATATATATTAATGATAAAAATATATATTAATGATAAAAATATATATTAATGATAAAAATAAATATTAATGATAAAAATAAATATTAATGATAAAAATAATATTAATGATAAAAATAAATATTAATGATAAAAATATATATTAATGATAAAAATATATATTAATGATAAAAATAAATATTAATGATAAAAATAATATTAATGATAAAAATAATATTAATGATAAAAATAAATATTAATGATAAAAATAAATATTAATGATAAAAATAAATATTAATGATAAAAATAAATATTAATGATAAAAATAAATATTAATGATAAAAATATATATTAATGATAAAAATATATATTAATGATAAAAATAAATATTAATGATAAAAATATATATTAATGATAAAAATAATATTAATGATAAAAATAAATATTAATGATAAAAATATATATTAATGATAAAAATATATATTAATGATAAAAATATATATTAATGATAAAAATATATATTAATGATAAAAATAAATATTAATGATAAAAATATATATTAATGATAAAAATAAATATTAATGATAAAAATAAATATTAATGATAAAAATATATATTAATGATAAAAATATATATTAATGATAAAAATAAATATTAATGATAAAAATAATATTAATGATAAAAATATATATTAATGATAAAAATAAATATTAATGATAAAAATATATATTAATGATAAAATATATATTAATGATAAAAATATATATTAATGATAAAAATAAATATTAATGATAAAAATAAATATTAATGATAAAAATATATATTAATGATAAAAATAAATATTAATGATAAAAATAATATTAATGATAAAAATATATATTAATGATAAAAATAAATATTAATGATAAAAATAATATTAATGATAAAAATATATATTAATGATAAAAATATATATTAATGATAAAAATAAATATTAATGATAAAAATAAATATTAATGATAAAAATATATATTAATGATAAAAATATATATTAATGATAAAAATATATATTAATGATAAAAATATATATTAATGATAAAAATAAATATTAATGATAAAAATAAATATTAATGATAAAAATATATATTAATGATAAAAATATATTAATGATAAAAATATATATTAATGATAAAAATATATATTAATGATAAAAATAAATATTAATGATAAAAATAAATATTAATGATAAAAATAAATATTAATGATAAAAATAAATATTAATGATAAAAATATATATTAATGATAAAAATATATATTAATGATAAAAATAATATTAATGATAAAAATAAATATAATGATAAAAATAAATATTAATGATAAAAATAAATATTAATGATAAAAATAAATATTAATGATAAAAATATATATTAATGATAAAAATAATATTAATGATAAAAATAAATATTAATGATAAAAATATATATTAATGATAAAAATAAATATTAATGATAAAAATATATATTAATGATAAAAATATATATTAATGATAAAAATATATATTAATGATAAAAATAAATATTAATGATAAAAATAAATATTAATGATAAAAATATATATTAATGATAAAAATAATATTAATGATAAAAATATATATTAATGATAAAAATATATATTAATGATAAAAATATATATTAATGATAAAAATAAATATTAATGATAAAAATATATATTAATGATAAAAATATATATTAATGATAAAAATAAATATTAATGATAAAAATAATATTAATGATAAAAATATATATTAATGATAAAAATAAATATTAATGATAAAAATATATATTAATGATAAAAATATATATTAATGATAAAAATATATATTAATGATAAAAATAAATATTAATGATAAAAATAAATATTAATGATAAAAATATATATTAATGATAAAAATATATATTAATGATAAAAATATATATTAATGATAAAAATAAATATTAATGATAAAAATAAATATTAATGATAAAAATATATATTAATGATAAAAATAAATATTAATGATAAAAATAAATATTAATGATAAAAATATATATTAATGATAAAATAAATATTAATGATAAAAATATATATTAATGATAAAAATATATATTAATGATAAAAATATATATTAATGATAAAAATAAATATTAATGATAAAAATAAATATTAATGATAAAAATATATATTAATGATAAAAATATATATTAATGATAAAAATAAATATTAATGATAAAAATAAATATTAATGATAAAAATATATATTAATGATAAAAATATATATTAATGATAAAAATAAATATTAATGATTAAAAATGATAAAAATAAATAGTAATGATAAAAATAAATATTAATGATAAAATAAATATTAATGATAAAAATATATATTAATGATAAAAATAAATATTAATGATAAAAATAAATATTAATGATAAAAATATATATTAATGATAAAAATATATATTAATGATAAAAATAAATATTAATGATAAAAATAAATATTAATGATAAAAATATATATTAATGATAAAAATAAATATTAATGATAAAAATATATATTAATGATAAAAATATATATTAATGATAAAAATAATATTAATGATAAAAATATATATTAATGATAAAAATATATATTAATGATAAAAATAAATATTAATGATAAAAATAAATATTAATGATAAAAATAAATATTAATGATAAAAATATATATTAATGATAAAAATATATATTAATGATAAAAATAAATATTAATGATAAAAATAATATTAATGATAAAAATAAATATTAATGATAAAAATAAATATTAATGATAAAAATAAATATTAATGATAAAAATATATATTAATGATAAAAATATATATTAATGATAAAAATAAATATTAATGATAAAAATAAATATTAATGATAAAAATAAATATTAATGATAAAAATATATATTAATGATAAAAATAAATATTAATGATAAAATAATATAATATAAATATATATGATAAAAATAAATATTAATGATAAAAATAAATATTAATGATAAAAATATATATTAATGATAAAAATAAATATTAATGATAAAAATATATATTAATGATAAAAATATATATTAATGATAAAAATATATATTAATGATAAAAATAAATATTAATGATAAAAATAAATATTAATGATAAAAATATATATTAATGATAAAAATAAATATTAATGATAAAAATAATATTAATGATAAAAATATATATTAATGATAAAAATAAATATTAATGATAAAAATATATATTAATGATAAAAATATATATTAATGATAAAAATATATATTAATGATAAAAATAATATTAATGATAAAAATAAATATTAATGATAAAAATATATATTAATGATAAAAATAAATATTAATGATAAAAATATATATTAATGATAAAAATATATATTAATGATAAAAATATATATTAATGATAAAAATATATATTAATGATAAAAATAAATATTAATGATAAAAATAAATATTAATGATAAAAATATATATTAATGATAAAAATAAATATTAATGATAAAAATAAATATTAATGATAAAAATAAATATTAATGATAAAAATAAATATTAATGATAAAAATATATATTAATGATAAAAATATATATTAATGATAAAAATAAATATTAATGATAAAAATAAATATTAATGATAAAAATAAATATTAATGATAAAAATAAATATTAATGATAAAAATATATATTAATGATAAAAATAAATATTAATGATAAAAATATATATTAATGATAAAAATATATATTAATGATAAAAATATATATTAATGATAAAAATAAATATTAATGATAAAAATAAATATTAATGATAAAAATAAATATTAATGATAAAAATAAATATTAATGATAAAAATAAATATTAATGATAAAAATATATATTAATGATAAAAATATATATTAATGATAAAAATAAATATTAATGATAAAAATAAATATTAATGATAAAAATATATATTAATGATAAAAATATATATTAATGATAAAAATAAATATTAATGATAAAAATATATATTAATGATAAAAATATATATTAATGATAAAAATAAATATTAATGATAAAAATAAATATTAATGATAAAAATATATATTAATGATAAAAATATATATTAATGATAAAAATAAATATTAATGATAAAAATATATATTAATGATAAAAATATATATTAATGATAAAAATAATATTAATGATAAAAATATATATTAATGATAAAAATATATATTAATGATAAAAATAAATATTAATGATAAAAATAAATATTAATGATAAAAATAATATTAATGATAAAAATATATATTAATGATAAAAATATATATTAATGATAAAAATAATATTAATGATAAAAATAAATATTAATGATAAAAATAAATATTAATGATAAAAATATATATTAATGATAAAAATAATATTAATGATAAAATAAATATTAATGATAAAAATATATATTAATGATAAAAATATATATTAATGATAAAAATATATATTAATGATAAAAATATATATTAATGATAAAAATAAATATTAATGATAAAAATATATATTAATGATAAAAATATATATTAATGATAAAAATAAATATTAATGATAAAAATAAATATTAATGATAAAAATATATATTAATGATAAAAATATATATTAATGATAAAAATATATATTAATGATAAAAATAAATATTAATGATAAAAATAAATATTAATGATAAAAATAAATATTAGTGATAAAAATAAATAATAATGATAAAAATAAATATTAATGATAAAAATAAATATTAATGATAAAAATAAATATTAATGATATAAATAAATATTAATGATAAAAATAAATATTAATGATAAAAATAAATATTAATGATAAAAATAAATATTGGCGC